>CAUYRH010047966.1:0-47005 GCA_963574655.1 Perodicticus potto | reverse complement strand
TTTGTATCCAGTCAGCCAACCTATGCCTCTTTAGAGGACAGTTTAAACCATTCACATTAATTGAAACCAATGATAAATCTTGAGAAAATCTAGTGAACATTTTAAATACATTTGTTGCTGTGTGAGTTGGACTTTCATAAATTTTTCTGTATGTGCTTACTTTTGCATTTGAGCATTACGCTTGTCATTATGGAGAATAGGTCTGAGAATATCCTGGAGAGCTGGTTTAGTTATGGCAAATTTCTTCAACATGTGGATGTCATTAAAGTATTTAATTTCTCCATCATAAATGATGCTCAGTTTAGCTGGATACAAGATCCTGGGTTGAAAGTTATTTTGTTTTAGGAGATTAAAAGCCAATGACGATTCTCTTCTCACTTGAAAAGTTTGGTCAGAGAGATCTGCAGTTATTTTAATATTCTTCCCCTTGTAGGTTATTGATTTCTTGCATCTGGTTGCTTTCAAAATTTTCTCCTTCATATTTACTTTAGTGAACTTAATTATGATGTGCCTGGGGGATGTCTTATTCATGTTAAGTCATGCTGGGGTTCTGAAACTGTCTGCTATCTGAATTTCAGAATCTCTTGGAATGTCTGGATAGTTCTCTTTCATAATCTCGTGAATAAGAGACTGTGTGTCTTGTGAAGCTGCTTCATTGCTTTTGGGGTTCCCTATGAGGCGAATATTGGTTTTCTTCAAGTTATCCCAGAGTTCTCTGAGAGAGGGATCTGTTTTTGCCTTCCATTTCTCTTCCTCTTTGGAGGTTTGAGAGTGTTTGAAAGCTTTGTCTTCCATGTCAGAAATCCTTTCTTCTGCTTCCTCCATTCTGTTACTGAGGGATTCTACTGCATTTCTCAGATCTTTAAGGGCTGTAACTTCTTGTCTCAATGTGTCAAAATCTTTGGTCATTTTGTCTTTGAATTTGTTGAATTCTTGAGACATCTTTTGGGTCATTTTTTGGATTACTGCTTGAAATTCTAATTCCATCTTTCCTCCATTCCACTGATCTTATTTGCAATCCAGATTCTGAATTCGATTTCAGACAACTTAGCCATTTGCCTATGCAAGGGATCTTGTGCTGTGTCTGCCTTGTTGTTCTGTGGAGGTGTTGGTCTACTCTGATTATTCATATTGCCCGAGTTTTTCCATTGATTCTGCCACATGATTGTTTTTCACCGTTGTGTCTGCCCGTCCTCAAAATTTGGAAGGTGTCTCTTGATTAGACCCTGGAGGGACCACTCTATTATTGCTGGAACTTTGTAGTGAGTGACCCTGTGTAGCTCTTCTGGGACTGCCCCAGCCTGGGAGTTCTGGCTGAGGGAGCTGCTCTGGAGTGTGGCACCCCTGGATCCAGCAGCAGGGTGGGGGATGGTGCACACGATTCTGGGAGTGCCAGGCATGTGGCCGCATGATCACTCGGGGAGTTCCTGGCCGAGGGTGGGCCTACAGAAGCCTGGTAGTCACCAGTGGAGTCCCTGGCAGAGGGTCAGCTTGGGGAGGCCCTGCAGGCTTGGGGCACGGGGGCTCACAGTTGCTGGGGGAGTTCCTGGCCAGGGGTGGGCTTTCGGGGGCCTGGTGGTTGCCGGCGGGATTCCTGGCAGAAGCCAGAATTGCAGGGGCCTGGCAAGTGTGGGGCACAGGTCTGTGTGGTTGTCAGGGGGTTTTCTTGTCAGGGCGGACCTGTGGAGGCCCTGCGGGTGCCAGACACAGGTCCGTGCTGTCACCGGGGGAATTCCTGGCCAGGGGCAGGCTTGTAGGGGCCCGGCAGTTGCCAGTGGAGTCCCGGAAAGAAGGAGGGACTGCGGAGGCCCTTCAAGTTCTGGGTGCACGGCCGCACAGTTGTCCGGGAATTCTTTGGCCAGGGGTGGGCCTGCAGAGGCCTGGTGGTCGCCAGCGAAGTCCCTGGCAGAAGGCTGGCCTGTGGAGGTCCCATGGGTGCCAGACACAGGCCCGTGCAGTTGCTGGGGTGTCGCTGGCCGGTCGGCCTGGGGGTTGCGGGAGGAGTCCCTGACAAAAGGCAGACTTACAGAAGCCTGGCAAGTGCGGGGTGCAGGGCCAGGCGTTTGCCTGGTGATTTCCTGGCTGGGGGCAGCCATGAAGAGGCCTGGTGGTCACCAGTGGAGTCCCTGGCAGAAGGCTGGCCTGCGGAGGACCCATGGGTGCCAGGCAGCGGCCGCGTAGTCGCCAGGAGTGTCCCTGGCTGGACACGGGCCTGTGGGGGCCTGGCAGTTGTGGGTGGAGTCCCTGGAAGAAGGCGGACCTATGGAAGCCCTGCAGGCTTAGGACGCCAGCCGCCAGGAGATTTACTGGCCAGGGGCAGGCCTGCGGGTGCCAGGCAGAGGCCCTCGTGGTCACCAGGGGAGTTCCTGGCCAGAGGCAGACCTGCAGAGGCCTGGTGGTCACCGCAGAGTCCCTTACAGAAGGCGAACCTGCAGAAGCCCGGCCAGCAAGGGGCACTGGGCCGCACCGTCACGGGGGATTTCCTGGCAGAAGGCAGGCCTGCGGGGGGCGTGTGGCCACGCAATCGCCCCCCAATTCCCTGGCCGGAGGGAGGGTGGCTCACCCACCCCGCCCAGTTTTTTCCTGGTGGGGTGCTTGTTCCGGCAGGCGGGGGTGGGGGCATGGCTCAGGAATCTCCTCCCTCAGTCTCAGTGGGGGTTAGGCTTCTGTTGTGTCAGGTAAGGGGTGAAGGGTGTACTGTAAGTTCAGAATAGTGGGGAAAACTTTAGTTCAGTTTTTCTGCCTAGCAAGAGAGTTTTCAGAGTCACACTGGGGTGCTCTGGGGAAGCATACCACACTTCCCACAGCACTCTTCCATGGGATGAGACAACAGTTCCACAGTTCACCACTTGTCTGCAGAAAACCCATAGGAGCAAACGGGGAGAACAAAAAGAAAGGAAACAGAAAAGCAAGAAACTCACAACTTTCTTGAGGGAGGGGATGGACACTTTTCCTTTCAGATGAATTTTGTACCCAAAGCTTGCTTTCTTGGAGTCGCAGCTTGCCTCAGCAAAGGTGACCCACAGATATCACTTCTCTCTCTCTCTCTCTCTCTGCTGGGCTCCCAGTATTCAGATTAATTGAGCAGTTTCAGGAGGTTATTTTCCCTTTTGGACAGGAGCCTTTTTCGGAAGCTGCTTCTAGTCAGCCATTTTACTCCATTCCCCCTTCATTCATTTTCAAATTCATCAATTTATCTGTTAGTTACTATGCCTCAACTGAAAATGTTATGAGAGCAAACGAGGCTGAGCCGAGGCAGGAGGCAAGGTAAGGCATTATTATGTGACAAATCAAGCCAGCAAGAACTATAAAAAAGGATAGGAGGATCCTGGGCCAGGAAAAGCTCACAGAGAACACATGGGAACGTGTCTGGAATGTCAAGAGCAAAGTAAAGTCATCAAGAGCATGTTATGGCAACTTGGGGAGGAAGATAGAAAATGGTTCCAGGAAAGCAAGTTGTAGATAATTCTTTAAATGCCTTTTATGCCATGCTAAAGATTTTGAATTTTATCCTGTTAATCACAGGAAATTTTTAAGCATAGGTATGACATTATCAACTTTCTCCTTTATTATAAAGATAGCCTCAGTATTTTTATGGAGTCAATTTTGTTCAGTTGGGAACAAGTATCAATCAAGCTGGCTGTTTTGCATCATATAGATAAGATAGCTGATTGACTGATGGAGTAGTTCACATTTTCAGCTAGTTGTTTTGACATGCGTTTATATAACTTCAAGATAAAAATGGTATTTTTAGCAATCCTGATTTAGTCCATAATTCTCTATGGAAAATATCTTTGAATCAATTCTATCACAACTCTTACAAATACAAATTGTATGCATTGATATATGAGGTTTATATGACATTTTAACAAAAATGAGTGTACTCAAATGCATGGGATAAAATGGCATTAGTAGCTAGATAAAAAATAATGCATTTAAAACTTTAAAAAAATATAATTACAAGTTTTGTTAAGTAGTGCAAGTTAGAGATGATATAATAAGAATTAAAGTTATTATTTTATGTCACCATTCTGATGTAGTGTTGAACTTCCTGCACAGTAGCCAAGGAGTATTTCACTTGTTATTATGCATAAAATGCTATACATTTAAAACTTATAAATGTTTTCCTCAAATATTTATAGCAAGTCTGCTTTGAATTAGTAGAACATCAGAAATAATTAAAAGCATTACAAGAGATAATTGATAGAAACTATCAATTGTTTATATATGAGCTTGACACTTATTTCTTTGTCTAATCTAACTAGGTGGTTAAAGGCATACATAAAATAAGTTAAATTCTTAAAACTTCAGTTAAAGACAACAGGAGGACACTGGGTTTATTTTCCTAATTATGTCTTAAGTCATCAGGACAGTAAACAGTGAGTGAATGAATGCCAGGTTGGTAGAAACAAGACGGGCTCTGCACAAATGGCAAAAGTTTGGATAAGATGTCTTCATAGTTCCCTACTCATCTTCTTATCTAGCCTCATATTAATGGGTGACATGTTGTTCTTGAAATACCGCCAACAAGGAATCAACTGACCAGCAAAAGATTTAAATAGAAATAATGCTGGTTCATGGGTTTTCTGTTGCTTTAAATGACTTTGGCCTATTAAAATTTGAGGTGGAGCCCCACCTTCAATGGAAGAAGTAACTAAATAAACAAAACACAGATTACAATAGAAGTAGACCACTTAGTTTCAGGAGGAGCAAACCCCAGATGTTCACTATAAGCATGTTTATGAGACTTAACCCTAACTCTCTTGAAGACAGTAACTAAAAAGACATCAAGTATTTGATATGCACTCTCCTTGTTTTTTTTTTTAATAATTTTATTAAATCATAATTGTGTACATTGGTGCAATCATAGGGCAGAATGCACTCTGCTTGTTTTTGTAACTGAACTTAGTCCCTTAATCCTGTACAATATCCTCTCTAATGGACTTTAAAATGCGGGCAGCCTATTCTCTGTTTCTATTATCTTGGCATTGTGACTAATGGCTTTCCTTCTCAAAAACATCTTAGTTCGAATGATAAATTATATGATCACTTATTTATAATGGGTAACACCTTCTTTAGCATTTCTTTTTGAAATCTATTGAGCTTGGAGAGTGAACTTAAGATTATTCTCTTCAGTTACATATGTGATCAAGTAATAGTTCTCCTTTTATTTTAAGGGAAACATGTTGGCTGGTAAAGAGGACATGTATAAATTTAAAGCATATCCTTGGCAGCAACATGCATGAAATTCCAGATACTATCCATGGATTTTACAGTGCTAATTGGCAGGTGCTCTTTCTCGTTAAATGTTCGGAGTCCACACAGCTGATAAGAGCACCAGATGGGACTTCTCCAACCAGAAATCTCAAAAGACTTTCCCTTCTGTCTCCAGCTAATTATTCTAAATATTTCTTGTGGAATATTATTTGTTATGGTGATGGAAAGGTGGTTAATTGGAAAGGAACTGAAAAAACAAAAAAACTTGGGCCATTTAAACTTCCGACATATTTCACTCTGTGCATCTGTCCTTGCAATATCATGTCAATATCCATGATGATAGCAGGCAGTTTCGATTTTTAATCATTGTAGGTATGCATGTGAATTATAAATTCATTATATGTATATTTAGTATATACATCTATAAACATATATATATATATATGCTCATGATTAAAAGAACAACTTTTCTTTCATTTTTTTATCCATCAGTATATACATCTATAAACATATATATATATGTTTATATAATAACATATATATATATATGTTTATAGATGTGTTTTTTTACATATTATATATATGTTTATAGATGTGTTTTTTTATCCATCAGTATATACATCTATAAACATATATATATATATATATGTTCATGATTAAAAAAACAACTTTTCTGCCATTTTTTATCCATCAGTCTATAACCCAAACCCAGAAGTAAGTAATATTAATAGTCATCTCACTAGTTAGTAAAACCAATAAATATGACTTTTTTCATTACTCAATATTGTAAGTAAAATTTGTATGTTAATATCACTGTAAATATGTCCCTTAATACAATCTTTAGCTATCTTTTAAATTAGTGATAACTGGAAAATGTGGCCACCTATTTTTTTCCCCATTAAAAATGTTATATAATAGACTTTATTTTATAAAGCAGCTTTAGTGTCATAGCCAGATTGTGTGAAGCGTGTAGAGATTTCCCACATGGCCTTTCCCTCTGTATATATGTAGCCTTGCCTATTTTCCACATCCCTCACCACAGTGTTATACTTATTATGATTCAGGAATCTATATTCACGTATCATTATCACCAAAAGTCCATTTTAATTAGGATTAACTCTTAGTGTTGTACATGCTGCGGATTTTGAGAAATATGTATTGACCTGTATCCATTATTACAGTAGCACATAAAGTAACTGCGTTGTCCTAAAGTCCCTGTGTGCTCTGCTCGTTCCTCTCCCCCACCTTCCTAAACCCTGACAATTATTTCTTTTTCTGCACTTTCTATACTTTTACCTGTTCCAAGATGTGTTGGGATCACATAGTATGCAGCCTTTTCATTTTGTCTTCTTTCACTTAGTAATGTGCCCTTTGTTCTGTATCTTTTCATGACTTGATATTTCTTTTTAACACTAAATAACATTCTATTGCTTGGATCTTCCTGAGGAGAGCTCAATTGTTCCCAGGATTTGTAAATTATAAATATTATTGCCATAAACCCACAGATGATGATGTCCACATAAGTTATCAGCTTATTTGGGTAAATACCAAGATTCAAAATTGCTAAATTACATGGTAAAGGAATGTCTAGTTTTGTATGAAACCACCTTACTATCTTCCAAAGTGAAAATACCATTTTGCTTTTCCACCAGCAATGAATGAGAATTTTTTTGCTCTACAACCACACTTCAACTTTTGCTATCAGTATTTTGGTTTTGGGCCATTCTAATATGTATGTAGTGATATCTCATTGTTATTTTAATTTTCATTCCATTATATATGATATTAATCATTTTTAATGTTATTTGTCATCTGCATATCTTTTTTTGTGAGAAATCTATTCAGGTCTATTGCTCATTTTTAACTGGGACTTTTCATTCTCTTATTGTTGAATTTTAAGAGTTCTATGTATATTATCAGATAACAATCCTGCATCAGACATGCCTTTTGCAAATAATTTGTCCCACTCAGAGGCATATTTCGCAGTCTATTTACTGTATCTTTCTCACAGGAGATATTTCAACCTTAATAAAGTCTAACTTATCACTTTTATCTTTCATGGATTATACCTTCGGTGCTGCATCTAACAACTTATTGCCATTCACCAGTTGATCTAAATTTCTTCTATGATATCTTCCAGAAATTTTCAAGTTTTGCACTTTATGTTAAGATACATGCATGAATACTTTCGAATTAAATTTTATGAAAGATATAGGTCTGTGTCTAGAATTATTTTTTTGGCATATATATGTCTAGTTCTTCCAGCATCACTTACTGAAAAGACTAACTTAGCTTCATTTTTCTGTTTTTACCCACTTTTCATCAGTTGACTACATTTATGTGGATTTATTTCTGGGCTTTGTCTCTGTATAACTGATCTATCTGTTCTTTTTTTCATCCATTGTCTTGATTTCTGTAAGTCTGGAAGTCAGGGAGTGTCAGGTCTCTAATTGTTATTCTTCAGTATTGTGTTGACTAAGTTGTTGTTTTTTTTTGTCCTGAGACAGAGTCTCACTTTGTTGCCCTCACTAGAATGCTGAGGTGTCATAGCACACAGCACCCTCAAACTCTTGAGCTCAAGCAACCCTCTTGCCTCAGCCTCCCAAGTAGCTGGGACTACAGACATCCCCCACAATGCCTAGCTATATTTTTGGAAACCAGGTCTGGCTCTATTGCTCAGTCTGGTCTTGAACTCCTGAGCTCAGGTGATCCACCACCTCAGCCTCCCCGAGTGCTAGGATTATAGGTGTGAGCCACCGCTTCCGCCTTCTCTGTTATTTTGATTCTCAAAATAACGTTTAGAATTGGTTTATTGATATCACAAAATAACTCGCTGAAATTTGAATTGAAATTGTGTTGAAATATAGATAAAATTGGAAGAATTGACATCCTTCCTCAGAGTTTTGTGGCTTTCTTCACAGTTTTTTGTGCATATTTTGTTAAATGTACACCCAAATATTTCATTTTGGGGGTGTTGATGTACATTATATTGTTTTTTTAGTTTCATATTTCACTTGTTCACTATTGGTTATGAGTCTGCTTAAGTTACTATTACCAAATTCCATAGATTTAGGTGGCTTAAACAAGAGATATTTATTTCTCACAGTTCTGGTGGCTGTGAGTTCCATGATCAAGGAGGCTGCCAATCATGGTCCTTATGAAATGTGCGTTGCAGACACCCACCTACTGTATGTGTCCTCACATGACAAAAGAATTCGTTCTCACCCTTCCAATTCTTATAAAACCATTAATCCCATCATCAGGGCTCTGCCCTCATGATCTCTTTTAACCTTAATTTTCTCCAAAGGCCCATCTTTAAGCAGTCATATTGAAGGTAGGCATATCTGTTGGAGGTAGAGAAGCTGAATTCCTCAGAGACCTTCAAATCAGGGAAGTGCTCAGTCAGGGGAATGTCTACCTGACTCTCCCTGCATGGGGAAATCAGCAGTGTAGGCAGCTGAGACTGTCAACTAGTAGCTTAGACTAGAGAAGCTGAGATGTCTGCCTGAGGAGACGAGACTTGCTCTCCCTCCCCTCTCTCTGGTTACACTGTTATCTGGTCCTTTCAGATGCTTCATTACCTACCCTATGTTCTTGCTTTCCCTTTATTCAACCTTCCTGGAGGCTGTAATCTCCCCCTTTTCGTTGTTAATTCTACTATTAACTACTAACTGATGTGTATCCTTGCACATATGCCCTGCTATGTACACAATAAAAAGTTTCTGGGAAGCAGGATAGATGCTGCATTGCTTTCACGCCACCACCAGGCACATGAAACCGCGTATGCCCTTTGAGGCTTCCAGTTTTATGCACTAAGTTTGGTGTAAGTTTCTGTTCCTTTCCTCAGCACCATCTCCCTTGCAGACCACTGTCCCAAGTTGGGGTCCACTAGATGTCCAACACACATCAACATATGAAATTTTGGTTTGTCACAATTCAGTACATAGCACTGATATAAAGGAAATGAGACAGTTGTTTATTAAGTTTATAACCTACAACTCTGCAATTACATAAGATTTTGTCAATTGTTCAGATTTTCTACATAGACAATCACATCACTTGTGAATAAAGACAGTTTTAGTTTTTCCTTTCCAATCAGTATAGATGTTATTTCACTTTTTGTCTTACGAATTTTCTAGTACTTCTATTATGATGTTGAAAAGAAGTTGTCTTGCCTTGATTTTGATATTAGCATAGACGCTTTAAGTTTCTCACCATAAAGTATAATGTTATTTTGGGTAGGGACCATTCTAGGGGTGCTCTATTAAACTGATGACATTTTCTTTTATTTCTAGTTTGCTAAGATATTTTTAAATCATTAATGTATGTTAGAGTTTTTTTACAAGGGATTTTCTACATCTATTGATATAATCATATTATGATTTTCTTCTTTAGCCTGTTGATACACTGGATTGCATTGAGTAGAATATTGAATCAGCCTTGCATACCGGGGATGCATACTACTTTGTAATGGTGCATCAGTCTTCTTAGACATTGTTGGATTTACTTTGCTAATATATTATTGAGAATTTTTGCATTCATTTGTGTGAGATATATTGGTGTGTAGTGTACTTTTCCTGTAATGTCTTAATTTGGCATTGGTATTAGGATAATGCTAATTTCATAGAATGAGTTAGGAAAGTCTTCTGCTTCTGTTTTTTGGAAGAGATTGTAAAGAATTATTTCTTTGATGGAAATCACCAGTGGACATTCTGGACCTGCTATTTCTCTTTGAGATGATTATTAATCACTGATTCCATTTCTTTAATAGATATAGACCTATTGAAATTGTCTATTATTTCTTTTGATGTCGGTTTTATAGATTGCAACTATTATGGCATGGATAATATTTCCCCAAAATTCATATGTTGAAGACTCAACCTTGAGTGTCACTGTTTTTGGACAAGGGGCATTTATAGAAGTAGTCAAGGTTAAATTAGGCCATACCACAGAATTACTGTCCTTTTAAAAAGAGACTTTAGAGACGTGTTCTCTGTTCTTTCATGTGAACATACAGAAAATAGCCACATGTCATTCTGAAAGAAAGCTCTTACTAGAACCACACCACGCTGACAGCCTGCTCCAGATCTGTGAGAAAATAAATTTCTGCTGATTAAGCCATCTAATATATAGTTTCTTTTTAAATAATTTTATTAAATCATAATTGTGTACATTAGTGCAATCATGGGGCACAATGGACTGACTTCATATACAATCTGAAATATTTTGGTCGAACTGTTAAACATAGCCTTCACGGCATTTCATTAATCACTATATGAAGACATTGATATTCTACATTTAATAAGTTTCACCAGTACCCTTCTAAGATGCACCGTAAGTGTGATCCCACCAATTGGCCTCCCTCTACCCATCCTTCCCCCCCCTTGACCTTTTCTCTGTATTCTTGTGCTATAATTGGGTTTTAGCCTTCATCTGAAAGCTATAAATTAGCTTCATATTAGGTCTGAGTACATTGGATGCTTTTTCTTCCATTCTTGAGATACTTTGCTAAGAAGAATATGTTAAAGCTCCATCCATGTAAATAATATGTCGTATTTTTTATGGCAACCTAAATTGACTGAGATAGTGCCTTCCTAGGAACAAGTCGATGTTGCCTCTTTATCAAATTTAAAGTCATGAATTTCTTTATAACATTTCTTTATTATCCTTTTAATGTCCATGAGATCTGCATGATCTCCCCACTTTCATTCCTGATATTAGTCACATGTGTCTTCTATCATTTTGTCTTGGTTAGCCTCACAAGAGGTTGATCAATTTTATTGATGTTTGCAAAGAATCAGCTTTTGGTATCATTTATGTTCTCTATTAATTTCCTATGTTTAATTTCATTGACTTTTGCTAATTTCTTATTATTTATTTTCTTCTCCTTACAGTAGATATAAATTTCTCTTCTGATTCTAATTTCCTAACACTGGAGGTTGGATTATTGATTTCATATATTTCTTTCAGTCTAATACGTACATTTGATGCTATAAACTTTCCTCTAAATACTGCTTAATAGTATCCAACAAATACTGATGTGCTGTCTTTTCATTTTCACTTAGCTCAGAACAATTTTTTAAAATTTATCTTGAGATTTTTCTTTGGCTCAAGTTATTTAGTAGTGTGATGTTTATTCACCATGTAATTTGGAATTTTCCGGTTGTCTTTCTGTTATTGATTTCTAGTTAACTCCATTGGGGACAGAGAGCAGCCATTGTATGATGGAAATTCCCCTAAATTAGTTAAGGAATATGTCCTTACTGATTTTCTGTATGAGGGACTTGTTCATTTGGATAGAGAGCTGTTGAAGTCTCTAACTAGAGTACTGGATTCATTTATTTCTAATTTCGGTTTTATTGATTTTTGTCTTATATATTTTGGCATTCTGGTAGGTCAATAAACATTAAGAACTGTTATTGCTATTTGGGTAAAATTTCCCTTTTCATCCACAATGAATCACCTTTATCTGAAATCTTCTTTGTATGAAATTAATATAGCTAATCTTATGATCTTTTGATTAGTGTTGGTTTGATATATCTTTCTCCAATCCTTTGCTTTTAATATATCTCTTTATATTTGAACTGGATTTATTACAAGTATATATAATTGGAGCTTATTTTTTGTTCCACTCTGACAACATCTGCTTTTTAACTGGTATATATCAGCCATTGATATGTAAAGTGAATACTGATAGAACTGGATTAATATAACATATGTATATATATATACATTACCTCTGCTACTATTTCCAATCATTGTCCATTATTCCCCTATTTTGTTTTCTACTCTTATTCTTACTTTTTTTTTTTTGGTGATTATAATTGAGGATCATATATGAATTTATTTTATTTTCTGTCATATCATTTTGTTATAGACTGATTCCATTTATGTCCTGCCAAATTCATAATGTTGAAATACAATTTCTAATATGTTGTTACCTATTTGGAGGTAATTAGGTTATGAAGGTGGTGCCCTCATGAATACAATTACTTCCTATAAAATAAGACGTTGGAAGAGTACCTCTTTGCTTTCTACCATCTAAGGACACATAAAGAAGATGGCCATGGTGCAGATCCTTTCTAGACACTGGAAATAATTTTAGTACCTTGATCTTGTATATCAGACTCCAAAACTAGGAATGCTTTTCTATTTTGAAGCCACCCAGTCTATGGTGTTTCTGTTGTATAGTCTCAAACTGACTTCTTTTTTTTAAACGTTTTTTAAGTGTCTGCTCTAGAATGTGCAATGCACATTTACAACTAATTCAAGTCCACTTTCAAATAAAACTATATTGTTTCGCAGGTAGTTCAGTATTTCATAATAACAAAATAATTCTAATTCCTCCATCTCTTCCTTTGTGTCATTACAAACTATGGTATATGTACACTATGGAATACTATTCAGCCATTAAAAAAAAATGGAGACTTTACAGCCTTTGTATTAACCTGGATGGAAGTGGAACACATTATTCTTAGTAAAGCATCTCAAGAATGGAGAAGCATGAATCCCATGTCCTCAAGTTTGATATGGGGACAATTAATGACAATTATTGACACGGTGGGTGTAGGGGAAAGGGAGAGCAGAGAAACAAAGAATGAGGGAGGGGTGGGGAAAGGAAGAGCAGAGCGAGGGAAGGAGCGAGCGGGGTGGGGTCTTGGTGTGTCCCACACCTTTTGGGGGCAAAACACGATTGTAAGAGGGACTTTACCCAACAAATGCAACCAGTGTAACATGGTTTCTTGTACCCTCAATGAATCCCCAACAATAAAAAAAAAAAAAAGACATTGTAGTCTGAGGTCCAGGCAGCTTGCATCTTGGATGTGGGTTATTTCAACTGTAAGTGCTGCTTCTTTATGCCTTGGCATCTTTGGGGATTGTCCATTTGGAAGGGTCAGATTAGACGTGAGGTAGCAAAATCCTAGTAACATCTCATCACAAACTAGGATCATTTTTGTCCTGCATTTTTGCCTTACTAGAATTATCTAACTGTTCCATCTGAGATGCAAGGTAAACAGGAGTTTGGATACTGTGGAATCCAGAGGCCAAACACCCCGATTAGTAGTATGCTTGACTCAACAAATAATATTTTGAAGTGCTACCTACCCCCAATCCCCAGTGACAACAGGAGCCATCAGTTAAATAAACCAGCTGTTAGGAGCAAGAACAGGAGTTGTTACATAGACAGCCTTTACATTTTCTGATCCGTGATGAACGTTACTTGGCTTGTGAATGATTAACTTCACTGTGTGTGAGGAAATATTGGTTGCTTAAGTATATCTTTATGTAAGAAAAAATAAAACTGACCACACCCTCAGCTGCTCCCATTTGGGGTTTAGGGCTTGCCTGCTCTCCCTCAGCAGGAACATTTAAGGCCAAGGTGGGTGTGTTGGCTTCTCACAGACCACGTTGTGCACCCTGTATCATAGCTCATCACTTGCTGTTGCAACTTTGCTTGGAAGGGAACGGAAGTGTTTTTCAGCCTGCTGGAATACATAGTATGATGATCCTCATCAGGCTGCATCAAGTATCCAGAATCCTAGTGAGAGGTTTGGGAAGAATTGTGTGTATGGCATCAGAAAACGAGGTTAGGTGAATCATGAGGTGTCTGAGTCTGTCACTTGCCTCGCAACTTTGTAAGAGGGTTTTGAGGCAGGTTCTTTCTTTAATTTGTCATCTTTCTCTGGTACTTCCATTTCCACAGCAGTGTATTTCCCTGGAGGAAGCTGCTAGATTCCACTGAGGGAACTATGGTGTGGCATCTGTTGGGGAAAGGGGGTTTTGGGAGTTTGAGTGATGATGAGAGGCTTGGAGAAATCCATTTGTAAATTTGGTATACCTAATGCACAGCTATTTTAAGAGGTCCCAAGGACCTCTTAAAGTTGGTATTAATGGACTAGTTATTGCTTCTGACTTTTGCCTGCGAAAGGGAATCATGATTAGGCCCCTGTTTGGAGGGTAGGGAGAGGCTAAGGGAAGAAAGGGTGGAAGGAGGAAGGAGGTTGGGGGAATTGAAACTGGCCAAACTCGTGCAGGTCTTCCTTTGAGCTTCACATACCTTTGGGTATTGGTTGCTGGCTTAATCCTGCAGTGTGAGTAAGTCACACTCTGAAATGCCTGGGTGTAATTCTTGGGGCTCTGTTACTTTACTGCAAGGTCTAAGCTTTGCTCATTTCCAGTGTAGGGAACTAACATGCCATAGGAGGGAAGGAGGCAGGTGCTGGTTTCCCTTCCCCACCTCTTCATTGTCCTCAGGTGCAATGCTATTTGATATGGGCAGTGCCGAAACACATTGGATGCTTTATTCTCAGGCTGCTGGGATTATTGCTGACATAGACCGTGGGTCCTGAAGCCAGCCTCCTGTGTATAGAAATGGAAGAAAAGAAATTCAAGCTGTAAACGAATCTCTGTTTTGGGGCTTTATAATGGCAAATTATGTGAATGAGTGAATTGAAAAGGTGCCTGGTTTATATCATCATGAATACCCAGGCCTTAGATAAATATTGACACCAGCAGTGTGACAGGCCTACCATTTATCTCATGCCCCTAGGAATAAAAGATCTTTTCTCAGGTGCTGGTGACCTTATAAACCATCCTGACAAGTTTGTGCAGGTGCTCTCTGCACTAGTTCTTTGGATTTGAGAGTGAGTGGTTGTCTCATTGTGCTTGTGCAAGCTTAAACCTAACAGAATCTAAACCTGCTCTGGTTTACTGATCACAGTTGACTTTGCTGCAAGTAAATGTAGTTGCCAGCACCGTTTTGCAGAGTCATACTTGTGTGGCCATGCTAACTGGACCTGGTTTATTAGAGCACCTTTTATTTACTTTGACAGTATTTCAGGTCTGAGTGTGGGGGAGAAAGGAGAGCCTGTTGGGGGGTCTTGACTGAAGTACAGGTTGAGCCTGATGGCTGAGTACCTGCCTTTCCCAGCAAACTGCTCCAGCCACACCTCGTTGGGTCTTCTGTGTCTCTGGGCATGGAACAGAACCAGCCTAATTTTGTTAGTGTGAAGTATGCAGAAGCAAGTTAGTCTCTTGTTCCGCCTCTTGCAAGGTGTTTGCCTGTTGGAGAGGAGTCATGATGGAGTCACTTGATGTAGGCCAAGCTGAGCAGAGACTTTGGCAGACTTGGGTTTGATCACATCTTTCTAAAGGAGTGACTGGGAGAGCCTGGGAGTTGTTGTGTTCATTACATAGCAAAGTGTTAGGTAGAACAGTCCCAGCTGTTCATGGGGCGGCTGCCTCAGTGTAGCTGATCTTGGGGAGGTCTGGATTTGGTTGTGACCAGTGGGCTTGGGTTTCCTGCTCACATGTGCAGATGCCCTGTGGTTTGAGGGCTCTTGTCTCTCTCTAGTGCCCATAAATGAGACTCCAAAAAGAGTCACCTGTGATTGACATTTGGTTGGGCTTTTAATCACCTTTGCTGGTGATGTACTTTAAACATGTAGGTACCAGTATTCATTATTTGGTTGAGGTATAGCTTAGTGAGTTGAATTTACTGCTAGGATCCACCCTTTAAGTACATCCTTTGGGAGGAATGATCTGGAAGTGCAGACTTGGCAGGGCAGTGGTGGTGGGTGATGCCCTGGGCTTCACAGAGTGTGGATGGACCATGCAGAAGAGGAGAGGCATCTTTTTTTAGAGGTATTAGCAAAGGATTAAAAAAATGAAACAACAAAAGTGTGTTGTGACTCGGTCGTTTTCATAGCCAGCTTTCCATTTGATGTAGTAAAATTTTATTTATTATTTTTTGAGACAGTCTCACTCTGTTTTCCTAGGCTAGAGTGCCGTAGTGTCATAGCTCACAGCAACCTCAAACTCCTGGGTTCAAACGATCCTCTTGCCTCAGCTCCCAGTCGTTGAACTACAGGTGTGCAGGACTACAGGCCTGGCTAGTTTTTGTAATTTTTAGCAAACACGGGGTCTCACTCTTGCTCAGGCTGGTCTCAAACTCCTGAGCTCAAGGGATCATACTGCCTTGGTCTCTCAGAGCACTAGGATTGTAGGCATGAGCCCTGGTGCCCGGCTTGATACATTAAAATTTTAATGTATTTAAGGATGAGGGTAACACGCATCATTTGTTCCTCTGTGCTTGTGATTTCAGTGAAAAGCAAGTTCCATGTTGTAACAGCACAAAGTAGTCTGTGTACACTGCTTGCTAAAGAACTCTGTGGTTGTTGAACCTTGACTTCAGATCTTCTCAACCATTTCAACAACCAGAATCAGAGAAATCATTACTGCCTGGTGCCTCTAAAGCAGGGGAAATGATGAAGTAGATGGTCTTTTAAGTTTAGAGTGTTTCATGACGTCTTAGTATTGTAGAAAGAAAAACTTTGCCTTTTGGCTTCAGTTAAGCGTTTCATGACACACATAAACTTTAAAAAGCCCAATGGAAAAATGGACAGAACAAGATCCCGAGTTGACCTTTTTTTTTTTTTTTTTTTTTTTTGAGACAGAGCCTCAAGCTGTCACCCAGGATAAGGTGCTGTGCCATCACAGCTCACAGCAACCTCCAATTCCTGGGCTCAAGGAAGTCTCCTGCCTCCGCCTCCCAAGTAGCTGGGACTACAGGTGCCCGCCACAACGCCCGGCTATTTTTTGGTTGCAGCCATCATTGTTTGGCAGGCCCGGGCTGGATGCGAACCCCCCAGCTCAGGTGTATGTGGCTGGCGCCTTAGCCCGTTGAGCCACAGGTGCTGAGCCAAGATCCCGAGTTGAAAGTCAGCAACTTAGCTGTTGGCCAGGCAGCTAGCTGACCTTTTAAAATTGTGTGTTTTCTTTAAACTACTTAGCTAGAAATACTCGCGTGCCTCCCTGTAATATGGCGGATGTATTCTTGGTTGTAATTTCAGTTTTCTAATTTGGCTGATTTAATACCAGGGATCTGCTCTCTGCATGTGAGTGATCTTTATATTTTTAAGTTTTAAGGTAGCCAGGACAGGAAGGGAGGATAAACCTAGAAAATAATATTTGAAGAAACTTTGCACTTAATCCGTTTAAAATTCAGTGTGTCGTGGAAATGCAAGTACTCATGAATTTTTATGTTAGCTTTATAGATTTTGGATGCTTGGGCTTTGCATAGGCACAAAGAGACATTGCAGAGTCGGTCATAAGTGAGCTGTGGGTGTGATAGCAGTTGGAAAATAAAGAACATGTAAGTTCCCGTGGAAGCTTGTAGACGATGCAAGCGCATACCCCTAGGAACTTCTAGATTCCCAGAAAAGGTTTTCCTTATGCATAGCTTGAGCCTAGGAAGATAGCTACACCCATTTATGTCATTTTTCCCCCTAAATTTTTTTGTGTATGGGTAAGGGAGGAAAGAGATCCTGATAACACTAAGGCACACTATTGGTTTTACAGATGTATTTGTTTAAAACAAACCACTTTCATTTCCTCTTCCTCCTTGTTGGGGGGACAAATAGGCAACTTATTGTACATTGCTCCTTTGTATTATATCAGAAGGGTATTTGTCTAAAGTTGCCCTTCTGAATACTTTTTAACAAATACAACACCCCCTGATCATTACATGCCCGGAAATGAGTCACCATTGAGTTTTATTTTTTATCTTTTGGCATGCATTTCTGTAACATGAGGTGCTTCTGCTAATGTTTTTATTGATTTGATGATGATACAGAGCAAATTGTTAAAAATGAGGGTTTAAAAGGCACAAAATGCCTTTTTTCCTATTTCTAGGAAAGTTCTAGATAAGCAAATTTAAAATGGCGTGTAATGGCTCAAATGGAAAAAAGGATTTTTTCCTTGTTTGTTTTGATATTTTAATCTGTATCTTGCAGTTAGAGGAAGTAATGCATTATTGGACGTTTCATTCTTGAAGAAATAAGAATCGTTGGTATAGAATTTCCTTATCCCTTTATCCCAGTAAAATAAATTTGGCCATTCTGTTCTTGTGACCAGGAGGACTTTTTATGGGCTGTGTTAAAATAGTTATTTTCCTTTTTGATAGCAGTGTTATTCTCAGGGCCCTTAGGTGTGTGAAGTCAGTTAGCACTTTTTGTTTGTTTGTTTTGGAGACAGAGTCTCAAGCTGTCGCCTTGGATAGAGTACCGTGGCATCACAGCTTACAGTAACCTCAAACTCATAGGCTTAAGGATTCTCTTGCCACAGTCTCCCAAGTAGCTGGGACTACATGTGCCCGCCACAACGCCCAGTTATCTTTTCGTTGTTGTTGCATTGTTGTTTAGCAGGCCTGGGCCGGGTTCGAATCCTCCAGCCTCAGTGTATGTGGCCAGGGCCCTAGCCACTGAGCTGTGGGTGCCACCCAGTCAGTTAGCATTTAAGTGGAGAATCATTTCAGTGTGTTAGAAAAAGAAATTGATCACAGCCTCACTTATAGATGGTGATTGGACCAAATTTTGCACACTCAAACTCTGTTGTGTGCCACAGGTGGTCAAAGGAGCATTCATAAGTTGTTGTTAGTTCGTGTGTTTCCTGTGGACACCCCAGATTAATGAATTTTAAAACCACGGCACGTTTTAAGAAGCACCCTGTGTTTTGCACTCGTGGTTCTGCAGGAAGCTAATCTCCTAAAAGTGGACATTTGTGGGGGCAAAGGAGTAAAGATAAAGGTGTCAGGAAAGAAAAATAATGATGTGTGACCAGAGGGGCGTCGGTGGACTTTACCAGGCACTTGGCAAACCTGGGATTCCAAAATTATCCGCTAGATTAATGTGCTCTTTTTCTCAGCCTCACCCATCTCTCACTTCCTGTCCCTTTTGCCTGACTTGTTTTCACTGCTCCAGAAGCAAAAGTGTCAGTTTCCTGCCTCAGTAGAGCATGATTTTCATTTAGAAGACTTCTCCCTCATTTTACTAGGAGAACCTTTAGGCTCTCAGTGCATGGCCTGAGATGAGCACACATTCTTACTGTATCCTCTGTCCCTTCTACTCAGGGCAGACAAGCCTGGCTTCCTCAGGAGCAGCCTGGGTCTCAGGCTGTGAGGGTCCTCTGGCTCTGAGGCCCCAGCCATCCACTGTTCTGAAGAATGACTGGTCCCTGGAAGGCAAAGATTAAGCTGTGTTACTGTGTAGTGGGCAAGGGTGACGGTGACAGGGCCTGTTGTGCAGGTGATGAGTTTGGAAAGTCCTGGAGAGTCTAAGGACTCTTGGAAAGGGTGCATTTGTGATTCCTTATGGGAGATGAGGCAGTAAAGAGCAGGCAATGCTGAATGACCAGATTTCTGACCCTATCCTGCCCTCCCCATTTCCAAGTCTCTGCAAAGCACTTCTCTAACAGCAAAACCAAATGGTGGCCACAGGCACCTCTCCCTGCTGGGCTGGTCGTGGTGATGTTCCTTTTGTGGCAGGTCTGCAGGAGGGTCAGGCTCGTGGCAGCAGCTATTCCCTACTCAAATTCCTTTTGCTTGTAAATGCCCCACCAACTGCAGAGCTGGAGTGCTGGAATGCCTCTTCTTAATTAAATTAATTAATTTAGAGGTTAATGATGCACCTACTATAATAATGAGAGACTATTATGGGAAATTTGTGGGCTTATCCCCAGTACTAACTAACCTCCATCAAGCATGAGGCTGCTTAAATTAAAAAAGAAAAAAAAAATTAAATATACACATGTTATACCTAATTACTTTGCCTCTCTTTGGCCAAACTAAGTAAGGTAGGAAAAACAGATCCTTGAATCTCCTGTTGTATAGTATGGCATAGGAAGTAAATGGTGACTGCTTTTAGTGATTTGTAGAAAGCATTTTGGGCCTCTTGGTTATTTATTTATTTTAAATTTCAATACTGATTGTGGCGCTCTTGATTATTTGGTTCAGAATTAGAAGTAGATGAGCAGGGAGATATTCTGTTCCTAGGAAATCAACTTTAATGGCCCTATAAATTAATGTTCATGAGGGGCCTGGCACTAGGGTTTGCTAAGATTTATATAACCCCTGACTTCACTGCTTCGTGGGCTGTGGGTCTGGCAGCATGGGGCTACGTTTAGAACTTTGGCCTGAAACTGTTTCTGTTGCCACTTTCCTTTCTAGGAGGTCTGACTTCTTGGCTTTTTGTTTGTTTTACTCAGCACCTGCCATGCCTTCTTGTACTTTTCTGGCCTCACTTCCCAGGAATCTTCCTACAAAAATGTGCTCTTTTCCTTCTCTTCTTCCAGGCTTAGCTGAGGTCTTAAATTTTCTGATAAACCTTTCTCATCACAACCGATCTTTCCTGCTGCAGATGCCATCTGGGCTCCATGTTATCTGTACAAGGATGACAGACCCAAATGCTCATGGGGGGCCAGGCCGATACTGCCCATGAGTACAGAAGGCCTGGGTGGGAGTGGTAAGGTCAGTGTAGCACTTGCTAAGTTGCTTATAGCTGATTGTTGCTGTCAGGAATACTGGACCAGTAATTATTTTTAAGAGAAGCTGAAGCTTATAGTTTTGGTGAAACATTTAGGTTTCTGCAAACTAGCTTCAGACACAAACAAGTTTCTCTACAAGCCCAGCTGTGGCCCAAGAACTATCAGTTGCCAACTACTGGTCTACTCATAGCAGGATGTGAGAGCGTTAGGCTGTGGTTATTTGTTCAGGAGTCTTTGTTTTGTTTTTTTTTTTTTTTAAAAACAGAGTCTTAGGGCGGCGCCTGTGGCTCAGCAAGTAGGGCGCTGGCTCCATATACCGAGGGTGGCGGGTTCAAACCCGGCCCCGGCTAAACCGCATCAAAAAATAGTCAGGCGTTGTGGCAGGTGCCTGTAGTCCCAGCTACTTGGGAGGCTGAGGCAAGAGAATCGCCTAAGCCCAGGAGGTGGAGGTTGCTGTGAGCTGTGACTCCACAGCACTCTACCGAGGGCGATAGAGTAAGACTTTGTCTCTACAAAAAACCCCCCAAAAACCCAAAAAAAAACAGAGTCTTACTCTGTCACCCCAGGTAAAGTGCAGTGGCATCATCATAGCTCACAGCAACCTCAAACTTCTGGACTCCTGTGATCTTCCTGCCTCAGCCTCCTGAGAAGCCCGGCCTCCAGGCAATGCCACAATGCCTAACTAATTTTCCTGAGTTTAGTAGAGACAGGGTCTTGCTCTTGCTTAGGCTGATCTTCTGAGCTCAAGCAATCCACCTGCCTTGGCCTCCCAGAGTACTAGGATTACAGTCAGAAGCCACTGCCCCTGCTGTGTGCCTGGCCAAGGTCAGGAATCTTACCTAACTCCTTCAGGTCACAGAGTAGATCGTATCCTAATTTGTTATCAGAATTTATCACAATGCAGGATGCGTTGCAGACAAATACCCAATAGACATTTGTTGAATACTAGAGGAAAAAGACATAAACCTGTACTCAAATTAATTACAGGTTGAAGTAAGATGTGTGAATTAGTAAGGTTGGGAAGCACATGTTATAAGCCCTGATGGATCAGGGGCGGGTGGAATGACTCTTTTCAGCATCATAAGCATCAGAGTAGCCCCTGCTGATAAGTATAGTCGATTTTGAGGAGTAAAAATAGGCACTGACTTTGGTTCCTCATACGGTTATGTGTATATGTATTATGTGTGTATTATCTCTTCTTTTGAGCTACCTCATTTGTGTAGATGATGGTCTAACCAACGTTCTCAAAAATTGAAATAACTATGACTTATTGACCTTGCGAAATACACTGACCAAGAGCTTATATTTCCAAATGCTTTTTCATTTGATAATTTGCAGAAAACATTTCTTTGCCTAGCCTCAGTTGAAGGAATATGTGGCTGTTTAGCTTACTGAAGAAGGATGGCACCATTGAATCTTCTTTTGAGTGAGACTCCTTGGTTAAGATACCAGAAGAATGATTTTAGTTCATGATGCAATTTTAATATTTTTGATTTAAGCCTTTAATGTATATTATCAGATTGTTCAGTTGTGGTTTCCGGTTAACAGGGGAAAACACCACAAGAGGAAAAAAGATAAGAATATCTGATATTCTAGGATTTTTAAGAAATCTCTTATTTTTATAAAACAACATGGGAACATAATGTGGTGATTTCATTGGAACTTGATGTGTACTACACTTAATCCCTCAGAAAGTAAAAATGCAGCAGAAACAGCCTTAAAAGCTTAAAGGATTAAATAACTTTAACACATTGAATGTTCTTCCTCACTCACACCCCTTGAAATCTTGAAAGAGCTAATCACTTTTTCCCAGTTAGTCCTAAGCAGACAATTCCCTTCCCAAAGGGCAAACAGTCCAAGTTCTGAGGCTGAGAAGGGAGATTGATGACTCCAGCCCACAGTTCCCAGGCCAGGCCTAGGCACCCACTGGTGCTTAGGATTTGGGTCCTTGGATCGCCTCGTGCGTTTCTTTTCAGCTGTATTATTCAATTTAGCAAATATCTGAAAGCTTAAAATATGCAAAATACTGTGACGTTCAGGAGTCCAGACAGGGTTGAGTAATGGGAAATAGGCTAGCCTACAAACCAAACTAAATATGAAAACCTCATTCCTCAGGGAATGCTTGTCACAGATTCAGGACCAATTCCTTCCACTTTGAATTATTATTCTATTAATGTTGAAAAACAGAGCCATGTGCTGTGCCACTTTTCACAGCAAGAGGTTATGGTCAGTGGTCTATGAGCAATGCTTGCTTTAGGGGATGAAGTGCTAATTAGATTGTCTAACGAAGTGGGGTTATTTCCGCATCACAGCTTACTCAAAAGTAAATGGAACGTTTATCCCTCAACTTCCAGGGAGTCAATGAATTATTGTTCGCCAGCTTTGAACAGTATGTGCCAAAGTCTGTAATATGTGGTTCTGGTTGGAATCCAGGAAGATGCTGGTCAGATTATGGAAAGCCTATAGAATTACACTCCGAGGGCAGTTTTTATGAAGAGTGCTTTTCTTGTGACTTTGGTTTGTAGAAGTCCTGTCCCTTTTCCCTGTTGGGATAGTTCAGAACTGTGTGTGCCTAAAGGACTTGGGTTAATATCAGTATCCAGCCCCCACAACATTTTTCAACAAAGTTCTTGAATTGTTGGGAAACTCAGATTTGTTTTTAAAATCCACGTTTTTTCTGTAGATGCCATTTCACTTGAAACACTTGTGTATTATTTCATGATCTGGACATACTTTTTGATCAGTTGATGGAAATGCCCTCTGTCTGCCTTGTGCAGTTTGGTAACCACTTAGCCCCATGTGACTGTTGAACTCTCAAAATATGGTAGCATGACCAAGAGACTGCATTCTTAATTTTATGTGATTTTAATTTAGTTTCAGTATAATTGTCAATAGCTACACGGCTAGTAGCAGCCAAACTAGACAACACAGTTGGTGGGGATTTCTCAGCTATTGAAAGACTTTAGCTTTCCAGATTCTTCGGGTCCCAGGTAGGAGATCTTGTCAGAAAACATGCTCCACAGGCAAGCAGACTATTGTCTCATACTGTTAAAGAGTTTGCTTTCCAGACACGCCTGGATAAAACTTGAGCTGTTCTCTTCGGAGGTGCCTCTTGTGTGTTCTGCAAACAGTGGGCTGCACGGTCATCTTTCAGCAGATTAGCTGAAAGAATATCTATGGCTGGGCTCAATTGTTCCAAGATCTGCGCACCCTTTGTGCAAGAACAGGGAAAATTTGTGTTATGACAATGGCTGACAAAATGTTTAATGAAAGCTGCAATTGGCAGTAACTAAATTCCCTGAGGTTTCTTTCCTCTCTTCTTCGCTACTGAAAGGTACAGAAATGCTTTTGACAGCATCTGTCCTGCTGACAGATGAATTGTTTTGACAGGAGAATCTGAAACCTTCAACTGAAGATGTCAGGCGTGGTAAGGGACGATCGTGTTCATAGAAATAAGTGAGATGTTTTAGATGGATGTGCCTGTCAGCTGCCACCTGAAAGACCTCATCAGAGGTTCTTGCTGATTAATTCTTTGATTGTTCTTGGGGTCTGAGATGAGAATTCACACCCCTTACTTGGGCCAATTAAGTATTTCCTTAATAGTTGAGAAATGAGTGTTATGAGTAAGCATAGCAGGCAAGGGTTAACAGAAAACCCACTTCTTCTAAACATTTTTAAAAATTTGGAAAAAATATACCAATGTTCATAGCAGCATTATTCACAATAGCCCAAAGTAGAAACAACCCAAATGTTTGTCAACAGATAGATGGATACACAAAATATAGTCTACACATACAATGGAACATTATTTACCCTTAAAAAGAAATGAAATTCTGGGCCAGGCATGGTGTCTCATGCCTGTAATCCTAGCGCCCTGAGAAGCTGAGGCAGGTGGATTGCCTGAGCTGAGGAATTTGAGACCAGCCTGACCAAAGTGAGACCCCATCTCTACCAATAATAGAAAAAGTATCCAGGCGTGGTGGCACATGCCCAATCCCAGTTACTCAGGAGGCTGAGACAAGAGGATCGCTTGAGCTGAAGAGCTGCTGGAGGTTGCTATGACACTACGTCACTCTACCCAGGAGGACAGAGTGACACTCCATCTCAAAAAAAAAAAAAAAAAAAAGAAATTCTGACAGCTATGACAGCATGGATAAACTTGAAGACATTAAGTTAAGTAAACTAAACCAGCCCCAGAAGCACAAATGTTACATGCCTTTACTTGTGGGAGGTGTACCTAGAATAGTCGTATTCAGAGACAGAAGTACAAAGTGTCCCCAAAGTTGCCATACATAGGGAAAATGGGAAATTGTAGCCAAGTGTACCTTTATTTACAAAAATTTTTAATGTAATTTTACAAAGAGGCGGCCAACATATAGAGAATAGTTTTTAAAATTTTAAAATGAATATTTTATAAATAAAGGTATGTTTAGTTACAATTTCCCGTTTTCTCTCTGGTGACTTTGGGGATGACCTTTGGGACACCCTGTGGAACAGTGGTTGCCAGGGGCTGGGGCAGAGGGCAACAGGAAACCAGTGTTGATTGGGTACAGGGTTTCTATTTGGGATATTGAGAAAATTCTGGAGATGGATGGTAGTAATGGTCACGATGTGAATGTACTTAATGCCACCGTACAGTATGCTTAAAACCGTTGAAATAGTAAATTTTATGTTATGTATATTTTTTACCACCTGCAAAGTATGGAGTTTACCTAAAATGAGCCAACAAAAAAATGTCTCTGAGGATTTTATTTCATCCTGTGTTCGCCAGGGGGAATATAGTAAATATTTTCCTTATTTTCTGATAAAGCGGATGATGAGCAGCAGCTCGTCCTGGGCTTCAGGTCTGCTTCCTCAGACTTAAAAGCTAGAGCAGCTCTGTGACTGCAGCGGAAACTCTGCAGGGACGGGAGCTTCAGTGGCTATTTTCTCTGTATTGCCAGCAGGTGTTCTGGAAGGAGAGTTACCCTGACACTTGTTTGTTGATAGGTAGGTTTTCTAGCTCATTAAAATTCCAAAAGTCACTGCATCCAGTCTGACCCAGTGAAAGCTTTGTCTTTGTTGCTACTTGTTGGCCTCCCAATTTTAAGTCCAGATACTACTTTGCTTCTTGACAGTAGAAGCTAACCATGGAAGACCTTTTTTTCAAATAGTTTGATCAAAAAGCAGAATCTGTACACTTCTGGCATATAAATAAATTTTGTCTGCTCTCTGATGGAAAGACAACCCAAAAGGTGTTGTGACCTAAGATGGCTTTATTCGAAGTTGCTGAAGACACTTGCTGGGTGGGGATGGAGGGAAGTGATCTCATTTCAGATAGTTGAAAACAGAGCCATCAGCAAATTGCGTAAGACCCGGTAAGTCCTAGCTCCACCCCTGGCCACATGTGTAAGCCAGAAACAAGCTGTTCCCTTTGAACTTAATAGCCTCAAGAGTCAGTGGCCTAGATCAGAGGCGAAAAGTGGCAGTCCTCAGGCCAAATGTGGCCTGCAGATATGTTTTGCTTGGCTATCTCTGGTTACTGTTTTAGTTTTTTTTTTAAAGAATTGAAAGAGTTTTACATAATAATTTAGATTTTTGAGCTCCCTTGAGTGGTCTGAGAAGAGTGGTCTGTATTAGTCCTTATTCCAGGAGATCAGGAATAAATGCCCCTTTTAGGTGGGTGGGCAGGCACTGCGCTGTTTCTCTCTTCTGGCCTCCTTTCTCCTGAGCGAGAGTCACCAGCCGCCATGCTGTCTTGTCCTTCCAGGCTCACAGTATCCTTATATTCAGAAACCATATTTCCATTCTCCCTTTTATGATAACCTGCCCCAATGTAGAAGGAAATTTTAGTCTTTCCAGTTCTTTTCTGATGTGGGAGAATTGTCTCAAAATTTGTGGATTTTCTTCTCTGAGTCTAACTTGGAATTTCTGTGTACCTGTTAAAATAAATACCCCCAAGCATAGACAATAGACAAGTTCACACTTGACTTTAGTATGTGGTTTTTAAAAAATTACCACCTTCAGTCTTTATGGTAAAATAATCTCTGGACAAATTACTTTTAATTAGGCTGTGCCATGTACGCAACTGTACCATTAGGCTCAAGTATAGTTTGACTTTTATTTAGATGAATGTCTTTGAGTTCACAGTGAAATGGTTATCAGCTTAGGTTAGTATTGATTGAAATGTCTCTGGAGAAAACTTGAAAGATAGTTGCCACTTATGTGGCACTTTATTAGACAGACTTTAAACTATGATTAGTAGTACTGTTAATTGGCAGTAATGTCAGTGGACTTAACAGCTGGCGCATGTTAACCTTTTTAACATACACAGCTCTGGGTGAACATTGGTGGCAGGGAGCAAGATTACAGTGCAAAGTAAGTTAGGGGCCATTGGGATTACATCTTTGTTTCTTCTCCTGAAAGATTAGGCTGGTCTGGGTTGAGATTGGTCAAAGAGCTGACCAAATATTGCCCAGCTTACTCTTTACCTTTAACAGCGTGGCTTGGTGGTGATGCAGGAGATGCTGTCATCTTGAGAGGACTGTTCACCAGAGGCTTTCCCTACCTGTGGTTAACACCAACGTGAATTTCCAACAACTGGCTCCTTTCTCTCACGTGACTCTTACTCCCAGTTTATTCACTGGTGGTAGGGATATTGTGTTCATAAGTAGCTTTATGATTCAGTATCTTGGAGTGCTGACTTTCTAAATAGTCATTTGAGCTTTGACTGTATATTTGAGCACTTTTTAGTTTTAAATTCCTGTTTAGAGCAGGGTTTCTCAATCTCTGAACGCAGGCAGTTCTTGAGTCACAAACATCCAACTTACCTATGTTTGACTCCACTTAGGAACGGCGACTGTTACAGGCAACAGGTAAATGTACCTATTCCAACTTAAATACCAATTCAACGTAAGAACAAACCTACAGAACCTATCTTGTTCATAACCTGGGGACTGCCCATACTCATATTGACATTGAAGACTGTAATTCTCTGTTGTGGGGGCTGCATTTAAGATGTTCAATAAAATCCTTGGCTCTTACCCACCAATACCAGTAACACCCCTCGCCTTCAGTCATAACAACCAAAGATATCTCTAGGCATTGTCAAATGTGACCTGTAAGGCAGAATAATCGCTGATTTAGAGCTGGTTAGATGACAAGGGTCACTTCTTCCCTTTTCCCTTTAATTTTACTACTGCTCAGTGTTGATGCTTTAGCAAAACATTAATTTAAAATGACTTTGACATAATAAATAAATAAAATAACCTTGGGCTTGATAAGCTCAAAGCATTTGGACCAGGACCCTTTAATGTAGATTGAGGACTGGCTTTATAGTTTCTCTAAAAGTTGTGAAGTGGTAAAATGGTATTCATTGAAATCCATTTGGATTTTGCCAACCTTGGGAGATGTGGATCTTCACAGGATTGCTGGGAGTGCCTTGTTTATCGATGCATGTGGGAAGGAGGCACATCTGTGACTCTCAGTAACAATAGGTTACCTAAAATGCATGAGATGGGCAGTTACAAGGGGGAGAAAGGCTTGGAGTTTGTTGGTGGGGAAGTGAAGAAGAAGATTCCTGAATCTTGGGTTTGATGCCAAGCGTTGATTCTGTCTTTGTTTTTTTTCTCCCTTTACCAGAAACCTGAGCTACAACAAATTCTCTGAGATTGACCCCGCTGGCTTTGAGGATTTACCAAATCTACAGGAAGTGTGAGTATTTCCCCCAGACCTCGGGGGTTGGGAGGTGGGGGGCTGGCGTGCTTTCAGAAGAGTCCTCTCATATTGTCACATTGCTCACTCTCTGGATCAGTAGTCTAAACTTGTGGGAAGGATCATTTATAGACAGGCTGTTATCTGCTGATGAATTGTGCTACTTAACTCATCATTGCTGCTCCTCTCTTCTTTGACAACCTCTGAAGGGTGTGTTATGATCCAGTAGGCATAGAGTTCTTGGAAATTATGGGTACATGGTAGGTGTATAGCCGGTCCCAGGGTAACACAGCTGGGCTAACACTTTCTTACAGTTCCCAGGATGGGCGAACAGCTCACTCAACAGTGGCGTATGATGCTAGCCCCAGTTCTATTTCCCAGCAAACAAAAGCATGGAAGGTTAGACAGCAGAGGCTTGCCTTCCCCCTGTACAGACAGCTAGGCATTACTGCCTTTGGTCCTGTAGGCTTGCTGCCTCTTTCAGGGCCCTTTAAATCAGGTTACAATCGCTGCTGCTTTTTTTTTTATTTTTTAAAAATGTATTTATTTTGGATTAACATAAGGGTACATCTGATTAGGCTACATGGTCTGAGTTTGTAAGGTATAGTCGTAGTTGTATTTGAGTCCTTCACCCAAGAGATGTACCCTATACCCCTACCTTGCTCCAATAAGTGGGAGCCTGCTGAGCCCCTCCCCACCGAGTTTTATTGTGTATTTCTCTTGTGTGGGCCTTTGTATGTCTGCTAGCTTCAAATCGGTATTGAGTACATGGAATGGTTGTTCTTTTCTTCTTTTTTAATGTGAAGAAGATGGCTTTTGACATGGATGTCAGGATTATCAAGAAATGGTTTAACTTCATGGTGAATTTACTACAAATATTCATGAAAGTAATGCATATATATTATAGAAGAATTGGCAACTATAGAAATGTGTGAAGAATGAAAATCACCAGTATTAACACTTAGGCATGACCATTATAATACTTAGTGATATATAACTGCATACATTATCATTTTAGGATCAAACTGTATGTTCCAGTTTTATATCTGTCTTTCCTACTTATCCTTGCACTGTAAATACTTTATCATGTACGTTACAATTTTTGAATGTCCTATTTTAATTTTTCTGTAAAACTACTATATACATGTATATTACATAAATCTTTACACACTATTTCCATTATTATTTTTCATAGACATTCGGTAAAATCTTTACACATTTTTGCTATAAGTAACTGATAAAAATCTGTTTATTCTTCAATTCCATTATTGATTGATGCATTAGATGACATTTTCTTTAGATAAGACAATTTGCAAAATACTTGGATTTCCTACCCCATGTAGATTCTTCAAAATATCATTTGTGATTTCATTTTTAAAAGGTTTAGACTTCTAAACTTAAACATCAGAGTTGGAAGGGGCTTTGGAAATATTTTGTCCAGATCTCTCATTTTCCTGTAGGATCAATAAGCCAGTGGTGAGGGAAGGAAGTTTGAGTGGGTTGCTGTACTGGTTTGCTAATGCTGCCATAATGAATGTCACAGGCTTGCTAGCTTAAACAGAAGTTCATATTCTCACAGCTTTAGCGGCTGGAAGTCCAAGGTCAAGGTGCAGGCAGGATTGGTTTCTCCTGAGACCTTTCTCCTCGACTGCAGACCTCCTCACATAGTCTCTCTTCTGTGTGCGTGCATCCCTGATGTCTCTTTTGTGTGTCCAAATTTTCTTTTCTTACAAAAGCACCATGGGATTAGGGGCCATCAGTATGACCCCATTTAACCTTAATCACCTCTGTCTCCAAATACAGTCACATTCCAAGGCACCAGTGGTTAGAGCTTTAACATAACAACTTTGGGGGAAATGCAGTTCAGCCCATCATAGTCACCCAGGGTGATCAACCCAATCCATCCTTGGGCCTGTTGGGTTCATAACCAGTGCTTTCCCCAGATCCAAGTTGTCTAATTCTTACGAGTAGAAAATATTCAGATTCTGTACATTAAGTCTCAAAGCTTAGTGACTTTTTTAAAGAATTGGATAAAATTAAAATTAGTATTTTTTCTGGGATTATTCAGACTTCATTTAACCTTTATTTGTGTGCCTGCTCTGTGCTAGGCTCTGCTCTGCATACTGGGGGTACAGGGGTGAATGTGACACACAGACAGGGCTGGGACTGGGGAGGGACTCGGGTACCCACCTCAGGTGCAGAATTTAGGGAGGTACCAAAAATCTCAGCAATCAAATAAAGGGTATTTTGATGCAATATTAAATAAAAACAAAAATGAATACAAAAACACGTTCACGATAATAAGGACAATTTAAAAAGTTCAAATCAAGAAAGGATCGATATTACTAATTCTTTCCCCTTTGCCTTGGGCTGCAGGATAACTCGACATGGCACTATTGTTGATCTTATCTTGCTTTAAACTTTTGATATTTTGTTCATCATGGATTTTGTTTTGCATTTGTTGTGGTATTTTTTAAAATATTGCATTAACACCCATTCTTTTCCCGGTTACTGAGAGTTTTGGCAGCCCCTTAAATTTTGTGCCCCTTTTGTTCAAAATGCAGGGTCTGGTTCTGCCTCTTACTGGGTATGTGCTCCTGGACAAGGTACTTATTGGTGTTTCTTTTCCCTTTTCTATACTACTGCCATCATAACACATTATCAGCATTGTGAGAGTTATTCATTGAAGGTGATGTATAGGGCTTTGCATGTGAGAAGGGCTCATTGAATGTAATTTCCCTTATCTTCTGATACTTTTAGACCCTCACAGTGCCCTACATCCCCCAAGCTGGGTACAATGTTTAGAAACAAATCCTTGAGAGCTGACAGGTTGAACCTCTTACCACTGTGACCATCTCCTGTCTCTGGTGTCACTCTCCGTCCTCTGGAATGATAAGAAGAATTTAGTGGTGCCCAGAGTAGCAGAACCTTCTCACTGATAAATAGCTAGGCCTTTCCCTTGGGAATTCTGTTAAGTCATAGAGACAGAAAGAGGCTCCATGAGGAGGGATTAGGGAAGGACATTAAAGACAAAAAACTTTAGTTGATACACCATTGCTTCAAGTGTTTGCCGAGGGCTGTCAGTCCTCCCAGCCTTGCAGAGCCTTCAGAGTCTAGAGTCCTCAGTAAGGCAGGAGCCACAGACTGGCAGATCAGCAGACAGTGGTTTAGCAGTGGTTTTATTTTGGAGGCCCCAGAACCACGTAACATCATGGGCCAGTTGGAGCGAGAAGGTGAGCCCTTCGGAGGCCTGTGGAGGACCCAAGGACATTTGTGCAGTTGCTTTGAAGCCAAGCCACATGGTCTTCCCTGCCCACAGCCCAGAGGAAAGCCACCAGCGAGTGCCTCCAGCCTGAGTTCTGCACAGCAAGGCTCCTTTATTATTAGTAGTAAGAGGAGCTATTTATACAGCACTGCAGAAACCGCTCTTGGATCGGCAGTCTTGGATCGCATTACTGCCGCCTGGCCTGCTGGTGCCTGCTGTGGGTGCTGCTGTGTGCTTGCCAGGGCCACTGACCTAAAATGTTCCTCAAGGTGATGGAAAGCCTTGAGTGTGCCCTGCCATTGGGTATTTGTGGCTCACCCTGCTCTGTGCCAGGCTCTTGTCCCTTGTGTGTGTATTGTGGGTGTGTTGGTGGTATGTTTAAGGAGAGGGTGAAAGAACAAGGGCTGTTGTTTAAGGCACTGGTTTTTGGCTGTGAATTCTTGCCATCTCTTAAGCATGTCCTATGCATCTGGCTATATCCTTAGCTCTTAGGTTTAATTATTTCTTCTGGATCCTGCCATAATCCCTATACAAAGCTGGTCTTCAAATTATTTAACATTTATCAGAGGAGGAAACTAAGGCACAGCAAGGTTAAGTGACATGCTTAGCATTTGATTGGTAAGGGGTAGAGTTGGGGTTGCATGAACCCAGGTCTGTCCAGTTTTAAAATCCTGTACTGATAATCCCTGTTCTGCTGCTCTGTAGCTGTGCCTCAGTTTCTTCTTTTAAGGTGGAGTGATAGATAATTTAGTGCCTTCCTCAAAGGTTTGTATGTCATTCAGTGAGATATTGCACACAAAGAATTTAGGATTTACAATCTTATTATTGGCATACAGTAGAACAGGTGTCCTCAGACTTTTTAAACAGGGGGCCAATTCACTGTCCCTAAGACCGTTGGAGGGCCGGACTATAGTTAAAGAAAAAAAAAAACAACTATGAACAAATTCCTATGCACACTGCACATATCTTATTTTGAAGTAAAAAACAAAACGAGAACAAATACAATTCACACCAACTCATGTGGCCCGCGGGCTGTAGTTTGAGGACCCACCCCTGCTGTAGATGTTCAATCTTATTATTTATATTATTGTTTATAATTGTTAAATTAACTATATCTTGTATCATTATACTAAAATAACTTTATTTGGCCATCCAGTATGGAAATTACATATCATGAACTCTTGCCAAAGCAGCTATTCACTATGCATTAGTCTCAAGTAACTAAAGCATAATAAGTTGTTAAGTGATCCTAGACACCAGAGTCTATGCTCTTACCTGCTTCTGATGCTTTTCTACATTTTAAGAAACAAAACCAACCAAAGTTCCAAGCCTCTGTCCGACTTTCAGTGGTAGCACTATCTTCAGAAGCAGCCAAAAAAATAACTGCTATATCTACCAACATTGAATTGACTAAATAAATTAAGGTTTGTTTATACCAGGAGAGGACTACTCTGCGGCTGGTTAAGAGAATTGTAAGATATATTACTAAGGGACCTTAGATCAGTACAGAGCGATCTGTATAATACATATCCCTTTGTGCAAAAGAAAACATACATGCATCTCTAGTAGCTAGTAGTAGGAGCTTCTCCTTGGAGGCAGACCAGATGACTAAAGTACAAGGAAGCTTTAGTTTTCACTTGATGTTCCTGTATTCTTTTTTGAAATGTTTTGGAAGTTTTACTATGTACTAACTTCAACTATTCAATAAATACATCAAGAAGGTAAGAAAGACTGCTGTCATCAAAAATTACTCCTTGAGTTGGTTTTACAATGTTTATTGAAGCCAAATTTGATTAAGATGATGGTGGTGGTGGTGGTGATAACACTGTGAAATATCCTTTTTAATATTTTGCTAATATAAAGCTTCGTTTAATCAAGCCAAGTAAATGGTTATTTTGGGAGAGAGTTGAGGGACTAGAAAGTCCAAGCTGACCTTATGAATTGAGTTGGGAAAGGTCTCACCTCCAGATTCTGCCCTGGGGTCAGGCAGTGGTTACATCTGACTTGTACCTTCTCCACCTTCAGAGTCAGGCCTTGATTCGTGGTGGGACACATCTGAGGTGCTTCTTGATCCTTAGGTTCAGTTATAGAAGCCGAGCATTTCAGGAAGATTTTTAAGGTCTTGGAGGGGGGTATGAGAGGAAAGTAAATTGCGGAGATTTGAGGGGTGGGGGTGAGAAGTAGAAGACTGCACAGCCCTAGATAGCCAAAAGATTTCATCACACACAGTCTTTAGTTCCTAGAATTTCCTTGTTCATGGAGACTGTGCTAAACTCCCCAAGTGCCTTTTCCCTCAGAGCTCTCACTGTGCTATTTTTGACCGGTCTCTCTTGTAGTCTGGCAAGAAGTTCACTCCATCTCCCAGTGATTTGGGCCTCGCTGCCTAGAGAGGACAGCATTTTCTTTTCAACTGGGGAGAGAGAGAACACAGAAGCAGCCAGTGGTGCTGGAGCGAGCAGACTTACATTTAACCAGTGATTCTTGTAGAACTGATCTAGAAGTAAGCTCACTGGGTAGCGTCTCTCCTTCAGGCTCCAACTGTCCTCTTCATAAATCAGGCAGCCTGGTTGAGGTTGGAGCCTGCTATTTCTGACTGAACCTGTTGACTTGAGGCTGCTCATCTAGACTTATAATGCCCTATTAATCTTCACTGGCCCACTGCCCCCATACGCTTTACTTCCAGCAGTTCTGTTGAGACTTGAAGTAGTATTATGCCCCTTTTCCCTATTCATTTATTTCTGTGAAATTGGGTGGAGCAATTTGTCATATGTACAGTAGGGCTGGTCTGAAACCAAGCTTGTCAGCCAAAGTTCTCCTCCAGAGAAGTCCATGATATTCTTTGTTTCGGGTTTCAAATCAAGTCAGATCGTAAGCAGGCTGAAAAACAACTCTGATGTTACCTGAGGGATTACGAGCTTTCCAGCTTGCCCTCTGCATGCTGGTCTTTTAGCTTGTTGCTCTCTTCCAGTTTGCAGTCATTCTTTGTTCAGCTCTTGGCCATGTCCTCTCTAGTGTGTGACCCTGGGCTAGTTACTTACACTGGCTTAGAGAACTTGCCTGTAATGTAGGGAACCTGGTACCTAACTCAAAGGTGTGGTGGTAGTGAAATGACATAAGGCATATAGGGTTTTTCTTGGCAATTATAAAGAGGTAGAGGGTAATGGTGAAGAACATAGACTTTGGGGCTACACACCCCTGGGCCACTGCCACTTATGGCTGGTGACCTTGGTCAAATTGCTTAACATTTCAGTGTTTTAGTTTCCTCATTGGTGCAGTGGAAATGTTCCTGGGACCTAATTCCCAGGGGTCTAAAGATGAGTTAATATACTAAAAAGCTCTTAGAGCCATGCCTGGCACGTAGTAAACCTTCACTAAGTTATCTGCGGCTTTTACTATTATTACCCTGCCTTCTTGTGCTTTAGAATAAACCTCTAAGAAATAAAGGGTTCTTAGGCAAGCTGTCTTGTTGGCAGCAGACTCCTGACTGTAGTGTTCTTGCTTTGTTAAAATCTGAGGGTCTCTTGTAATCATAAGCACATTGATAGGTGCTAAGAAAATTTATTAGTAGAGATTAAGGCTGATAGGGGGTTTTCAGTATCCCTGCACCATGATGGGAAATGGATCACAGCAGGGTTGGAGGAGATAAAAGGTGAAGCAGAAACAATCTGATTTAGGGGGCAGTCAGATAAGAGACTGTTAGCATAATTAATTGTCTATTTCAACACACAAACAAGGGCCCTTTAAGTGGAGAAAGGATTTGCCACATGATACAGATCTGCTTTCTCTCTGCCAGATGCTTCAGTCATGGAGCTATTGAAACAGGCATTCTGTGTCCCACAGCCCACTAATTACCAGGCTTCATCCCTAACTGGCTTTGGCACTGAAGAAAGCAAATGGGATAATTCAAGGACTTTCCTCACCAGCGTCCTTCTCTTATTCATTTCTATAAAAGATGGCAGACAACCAGATTATTCTGTTCAAGCAAATGCTAGCTATATGAATACAGCTGTCATTTCAGCGGCCTTGTCTTCAAACAGTAACAAGATGCTCTGTGTTAAGACATACCTCCCTTAAATAATTGAGAGTAAGATAACCCAGTTTTATACCCTTGACTTTGCATTTCAGATACACTTACTTTCTAGCCCATCACCTGGCAGAAAGCTTGAACAGTGTGTGTTGGCTTTATTAAAGATTTTTAGGCTCACTTTGCAAGTCTGATTTTGGATTCTCTTTCCAGATTTAGAAATGCATGTCCAAGTAAGGAGACCAGATTGCACATCCTCTGGGGGCAGACCAGGCAAGCAGTGTTTGGTTCCTGGGCTTTGCCTTCCATTACAAGATATTAACTATGGAAATACAGATTTAGAATATTTGAGAAAGAAGGGAGCTTGGAGAGCAGACAATTTTCAGAATGTCTGTGTGCAAAAGTTTATTTGTGTTCATTTTTTTGGAAGACAAGACTGGAGACTTCATCAGAGTCCACAGAAGCTGGAACTTCAAATGGATGAAAGTCTCTGAGTCTAGCTCTCTTGTTTTTTCAGAGATGAGGCATTGAAATAACTGACCTTATGTGTCACAAGCCCCTCAGAACTCCATGCAAGCCAGAAAGTGAGTTTCTGGTCCTCCTTCCAGGCACTTTACACCCTGGCAAGGACAGGTTTCAGCTTACCGGAAATGTTCTAATCATGGTCTTGGGGTTACTTTTGTCATGAACCTGCATCTTGACCTTTTCTACTGTCTGTATTGATTTCTTTTCTTTCTTCCTTTTTTTTGGGGGGCGGGGGAGACAGAGTCTTACTCTGTTGCCCTGGGTAGAGTGCCATGGCATCATCGTTGTTCACAGCAATGTCAAACTCTTAGGTGCAAGCAATCCTCTTACCTCAGCCTTCCATTGTACTACAGGCACCTGCCACATGCCCAGCTAGTGTTTCCTATTTTTATTAGAGACAAGGTCTCTCTCTTGTTCTGGCTGGTCATAAACTCCTGACCTCAGGTGATCTACCTGCCTTAGCCTCCCAGAGTGAAGGATTACAGGTGTGAGCCACTGCGCCCGCCTGTTTGTGTTGATTTCTGAGAGCTGCTAGAAGACAGGAGACGTTTCCCTTTAGTGTTTATTTGTAACTGTGAGTGTGATAAATGGTTATTTTTTGTGACCGTGATAAATGGTTATTTTTTGTGACCTGACTGAGCTCCCTTTAAAAACTCCTAAATTCTTTATCTTTTATCCAGACTTGGAATATAGTCTTATTATGGCTAACCCACTGTTTTTTGATTTCTCCTTATCTGTGCATAATTTCAAACTAATAATTTAAGTGTCTTAAATGACTAATTTCTTCTTGTTGTTGTTACAGGTACCTCAGTAATAACGAATTGACAGCCATCCCGTCCCTGGGTGCTGCCTCGTCGCGTATCGTCTCCCTCTTTCTGTAAGTGGTGATTTTGGGTGACTCTGGGCCGTGTGGGGAGCTGTGCTGGTATCTTGCTGACACGTGGTGATGGCAGAACTTGAGTTCCCATGATCGCTGGTGAAGAATGGCTTTTCTTCTTGTGCCCCTAGTGATCATGACAAATGCCTTGCCTTGCTGTTTAGGGGTTTGCAGAATTAAAAGCTAGAAGTTTTGCCTCATCCCTAATTTGGGAGGAAATAGCTCCTTTTTAATGCCTGGAGATACATGCGACTAGATTCTTTGCTCCCAGTGGTTAAGCTGCAATGTTGGTGAATAACCGGGGATAGAGGAAGCTGAGTGAATTATAAAGACACCAAGCTCATCTTTGTGCCACTGTGCTTGATAATGTGACTTAGTTTTACTTTTATGGCTTTAAAAAAAGAAAGTGCCCCCAGTTCTCTGAAATCAACATGAAAGCAAAGAATTAATTAGTCCAAGTGTTAGACAAAATACAGCCTGTTTACTATCATAGATAACACACTGGAAATGAAAAAGGATATAAAGGAAGGAAAGAAACCATAGGAGCTGTTAAAAGCCTTTGCTGGAAAACCGAGCACTGGCCTCCCCCCAATTCTTCAGCAGTCAGGTGGAGGTACATGCTTGTTTTAGACTCATTCAAAGGTCTTTCCAGATAAACCAGCTGTGAGTCTAGTAATTTTCTTTAGCAGATTTTATTGGCACCTTCCCTGATGTTTGCAGTGAAGTTCCAGTCTCCATTCCAGCCTTGCATATTTTAATTTTATTTTGTTTTTTTGGGTTTTCTAATTCATTTGCTCACCTATATATGTGTTTTCTTGACACCAAGGCACAGCAGGCTGAGGAGAGGGACTTGGCAGGAAGGGCTATCAATCATGTAACTGGTGTAGGTTGTAGGTCTCAGATTTTTGCTGGTTGTGGGTTGCTATGTCCCTATGGAATGTGGTCTTGAGCTTAACCCTTTTCACAGTATTGTGGGGTTGCAGGGGAACCTAGAAGGTTAAAAGTGTGGCTTATGTTTGTGACCTGCACAGATGACTCGATCTTTCTGAATCTTGTTTCCCTTGTGTACAAAATATGTTCTTGACCTGTTTTATACACATCCTAGTGCAAGGCCGAGATCAGAGAGGAGTATAATGTATATGAAGCTCCTAGCATCGTGTGGGGAACCTACTACATGTTTTGACAAATGGCAGCTGCTGCTTCTGGCTGGTAGCTAGTTGTCACATAGCTCCTTGGGCCTTGGCAAGATCTTACCATTAGGGGCTCTAGGATTTATGAGTCAGTTCTTATTTCCATGAAGTGCTAGAATAAAGGTTTGGCCCTTTGTTTGCTTTGATGGATGGGCAGAGGTCTGACTGTTTTTGGTACCCACTTGGCCCTTGTGCCCAGTATCTGGAAGGTGTTTAACTGTTGGCGAAGTTGCATGAATCAGCCTTACGTGAGGTTAGTCAGGGATGTGGTAACACCTTTTATGTTCAGAGAGCAAAGCACTTGAAGATGCCTGTAACTCCTTGCGTGGACTAGCGGTGTCGTGTCAGCTCTGAGCCTGTTAGAAATGCAGAATCTCAGGCTTCCCCCTGCCCCACTGGATCAGAAGCTTCATTTAATGAAGTCCCTGGCCATTTTGTTCATGCATTAAAGTTTGAGAAGTGCTGATTTAACTCCTCTTGTTCCCCACCTTCTGAGGAAACCAAAGCCACAGAAAATACCTTAATGTTGCTAGAGAAGAAACGGAGGCTCCTGCCAGGTCTTCTAAGTTGCAGAAGTGAGAGGGAGAAACTGAGACTGGACACAAATGCCCATTTATGGCTCCTTTATCGACCTCATGCACTCAAGCAGGAGCGCGGCAGGTGACTGAACAAGGCTGTGCCAGAGGTAGGCAGGGCCCCCAGCTTGTCCTGCGAGCCTGTGGCAATTTGAATCTCGCCTTGCTCTGCTGACTAAAAATACATTTCTGTTCCTTGGCCCACGCGCCAAAAGAAGTGGGGCTGTTTGGCTTTGTTCCTGCTATTCCATTAGATGGCATTGAAATATGGAAAGCAAGAGAAAAAAAGACTCCCTCCCTATTTTGATTCAATTTGGAAAATGCAGGTTAGCTTTGGCAGCCACCTCTTTGGCCTGAAGTTGGTCTCCGTCTGACTTGGTCAGTGATTTCTCTGAAACTACAGAAACTGAAGGGTCTTTATCTTGTTTTGTTCTGAGGTGGCCATATTCCCTGTTTTTAAACGGATGCTTGGATGTAGTGCCAGTAAAAGTAAAGTTATCAGCATGATGTCTGGATAGCAGGGTTAGCAATAATTTTGCTGTCATCCTTTACACTACCCTTTCTGTATTTCCCAAGTGGAGGGTGCAAAGGACAGGAGAGAAAATAGTGGAGCAGGCAGCAGATGAGTGTCACTTTACAGCCAAGGGGCCACCTTTCCCATCTGAGTGAGGACAGCAGGGGACTTAGTATCTATGTCCATGCCAGGCTTCCACTTGTCCAGGCTTTGAAGAGCATGCTTTACTGAGGTTGTCCTTTCCTTTGCCAGAACTACTAGGCTAAAAGGTGTCATGTGTTCCATAAATATTTAGTAGTCCCCCTGTGCCCCTTCATGCGGAAGGCCCAACACATTGTTTGAAAATGTGGTAGTTAATAGATCCTTATAATCCTTAAACTCCAAATTCTTATTCCCCTTTTGAGGGCAGGCAGAAAATCAGAAAAATCAAAATGTGCAAAGGGAATATAGTAGAGCAAGATATCTGCTCAGGCCATGTGAGTTAGAGGAACCAGGACAACTTTCTTGGGACAAATTTGTAGGCAGGTACATTGGAAAAGTGGGCCCAGGGGTGTGTTCTGTTTTGGGTGCAGTTGTGACCTGGTTGTTTTTTTTCTCATTTGTTGAAACAGATGGTGAAATTACCCTTGCATATTTCATATTCCTTCTGTAACCCAGAAATCCAGAGTGACGGTAGTAATGTTCCAGAAGACATAAGTTACCCTTCTGCCCAGTAACCACTTTATATCTGCTGCTTTTTATCTGTTACCAGAAGTACCCAGTTTGTGCTGTTCAGCTCAGACCCCTGAGATTACGGACTTGGCCTCTGGAAGTTGGCTGTTCATCTGTTTCTTTTGCTTACATAGGAGTACTCTGACTTCCAGAGCCCTCCTTAGCTGGGCATCACAGTTGGGAGGGCATCGTGGGAAGATGCTTTCTTTTGTGCCTGGCTTTCATATAAGGACTTCAAAACAGAGTTCCAGAGTTTGGGGAACTGGAGTCATGCAACAGCATTTCAGCTGGTTAATTCTTTCTGATTAAAGGAATCAAATTCAATTAAAGTACTTGTCAAAGAACAGATTTATTTGCATCACATTCTGAGGATAATACCAAAGCCATTTGTCCTTAATAACAACAGAAAGCTTAAAACTTGGGGAAAGCTAGGTTTTAATAAGATTGGGTTGCAGTGAGGGAACTAATTTCATAAAATAGTTCTCAGAAAAAGAAACAGACTTCTGTTAAATAGAGGCAGAACCTGCCAGTAGATTTTTACATTGAGATTTTCTTCCTTTAATTTGAAGTCCAGGAAACTCAAGTTACGATTCCCACGGCAACAGTAATTTTGTGTGATGCATACGCAACATTTCTGTTGAAGAAAAATTTCCGCTTTTCCTGTGGCATTATTGCACTTGTGTCATTGAGAAGATTGGTTACAGTGGAGCTGGCTGAATTTTTCAGTTCCTAGGAGTCACAGCGCTGGCTGTAGAATTGGCTTTAGCTTTCTGTCTTCTGTACATGGGCTGTGACGTGTCCCCCACATGGTGCTGGGCTTTGTCCTCCTAATTTCTTTTCCAGTTGGTGAGATGTTTTCCTTTAGACGTCTTCCCTTCATCATGCCTTGTTTGCTTCCCCCACCACCACGCGCAAAATCAAAATACCATTTATTTGTAATCTTGAAAAAAAATGTTTTTAGAAGCTATTTTTTAGATAAAATTAACATACCATAAAGCACCATCATAACCGTTTAAAATTGTTCATTTAAGCTGCTTTTAACACGTAAATGTTAGACAGCCACCCCCACTGTATAATTCCACAACATTTCCATCATCCCCCAAAGAAACACCACACCTTTTAAGCAGTCGCTTTCTTGTAATGCCCTCATACCAGCTTCTGGCAACCACTTACCTAACAGCTAATTTTTTTTTTTTCCCAAGAAAGTATTTTTCTCTCATGTTAGTAATGTATCTGGAAAACTTAGAACATGAATGACTTTAAGTGAAAATGTCTGAGGTGGTTTTAACTGCTGTATTTTGCTGCAACTGCTTACCTAAAGCAAAAGTGAATAAAAGGGCTGGGATATTTAGCCTCTCTCTATCGTAAGTTCCAGAGAATAAAACCTGGAAGGAGAGAAACACAGTGTCCGGTCTGTGACCCCACTTGGAGTGAGGGCAGAGTGGAAGGAGCCCTGGGTGGACTTTGAGGGACCAGAGGCCGTAGAGGCTTGAGCCCTTTTCTTGGTGAGCCCTTTCCTTGAGCAACTTGGCTGTTGCTGGTAGAGTAAAATCAATAGGAATACTTAACTCTCTGAGTACCTAGCACAGCCTCTGGAAAAAAGAGGGGTGAAATCAATCTTCTTTACTGGCTCAGTAATGCAAAGATCAATTCACAGTAAAGCATAATTAAAGAGTGAGCCTTAGAGGGGAGGCAGCCATGATATGCTGCCTCCCAGGGCTGGGAAGAATAGTGAGAGGCCCTCAGAGGGTCTGAGCTGGAAGTAAGGGAGGAAGGGACCTGAACTTCAACTTCAGAAAATGAGGTTCGGACTGAGGACCCGAGGCAAGGCTGTTAATGCAGCTTGAAGCACAGGTGATATGGTACTGAGTAGCAAACAGTGGGCTTGCCTTTCTGAAACTCTGTGTGTGCATTGGGGACAGTGAGGGGAATTGAGGAGTTGGGTTGAGGCCTCTTTGCTTTTTCTTCACTACCTACCTTTAAAACTTTCTCCATCACCTGAAACAAGGTCATTCTTTGTAGACATAATAAAGAATTCAAGTGAAAATCTTCTTTTGCACATGATGTTTATCCCTGGAGGCAAAGTAATAGTTCGTCTTTAGAGTTGAGTGGTAATCTCAGATGGTGGAGCTCTTGGTGTGTTTATGTCCAGCTGAATCTGTGGCTTCACAGGCGTCTGTGTGGTTGACGTAGATGCAGCCATTTTCCGTGGAGATCACCCTGACCTCCCTGTGGAGGAGTTATCTGCTGGACCACCCACCCATCGTCAGATAAAGAGTGGACCTAATTGAGTGTGTGACAAAATAAGGGAGCAGGTGGATGTGGTCCCATTCTACTTTGGAGAGGCTTCCCCCACATACGTACCCCATTTAGCCTTACCATGAAATGAAGGCCAACCCGTATGGGCATCAGTGTAAAAGCAAACGTTACCTGATCCATTGCTGTTTTATTTTTTCTGGCAATAAAATACACTGTCATCAAGAGTGTGGAGTTAGTAGTGAGTGGCTCCAGGCACATTAGGAAGAAACTGTAGGCAAAGTTGTGTTTATAAGGCCCAGTTCAAGTTTAAGTGAATGTTGTTTGTTTCTTGAGGAGTCCAAAGCTGTTTGAGTTCACAGATGCTGAAGGGAAGATAAAAGCTTAGTCAAAAAAAGAGGACAATAGGGAAATACATGTATATATGATATGTGCGTACATGAATGCAGTTCCTCTTCTGAGTCTTCAAAGATTGTCTCACTGTCTGCCCTGTTTGCTCAGATTTTTGTTGGTGTGCACCGATTCATTCTTCTGGATAAAACCTCATACCTGTGCCCTTGAGAGATGGAGGCTCCTTCCTCATGGCTGACCACCTATAGGACTTGCTGAGACACAGATGATTGGGCCTCAGTCTCCCTCTGTGACTCCATAGGTCTGGGGTGAGACCAGAGAATTTGCCCTGCTCGTGAGTTCCCTGCTGCTGCAGACGGCCTGGGAACCTGTCTTTGAGAACTACTTCCTAGGCTTATATAGAGTTGGTAGGGAGGCCCAAGCTGCTGAGGCTTTGGTGAACAGTAAAGTATTTAGACCAATTCCTACTGTCACCATTGTGGTGACAGGCATTGTTTGGGAAAGTGGGGCTCAGCAGCCCTGGTAATCACTTCTGAGAAAGGCCCTAGTGGGTGTGGGCACTGCATGAGTACCAGGACATGCCCAAAACAGACCTGGCTGTGACTTGGGGTTTGAGGCCCACGGCCATTACAGATTTGTTTCTGCTTAATTTAGTGTTTGTTGGTGACCACTCCAGTCTGCCCAGGAGACCTTCAGTAGCCACTACAGAGGTAGAGACAGCACTTGGTGGGCAGCTTACTTGACAGGAGACCTGTTACCATTTTAGCATGCGGGTTGGCAGCTGTGCACACGCCATGCATCTCCGGCACACTCACCTTCCTATGGTCGTCATTCATTGGGATCTGACAAATCTGTGTCCTTGCTGAGAGTAGTACATCTTTATTTCAGGTGGACGTTAACAGGAGGGTCTGAAAGCAATTCTCCCCTGCCCTAGTGGGGTCCACACCTGCCTCGTTGCATCTTCTCAGCCTTGCATTGTTTATGATGGGGTTACTCCCATTTTCCCAGGCTTTTCCCTGTGGGAGGCTGTGCTGCCAGTGGTCATTGGGTAAAAGAGATGAAAGGAAAGCCATGGAAGCCACACTGCTGCATCATGGAGCTGTGGGTTCATCCGCAAGGCTGCTGTGTGGTTTGCCACCTGAAGCCCAGTATGAACGAATAGGCAGGGTCCCATGGGCTTGGGAGCTCCTAGCCTCTGGGACCAGCCGTGTCATACAGGGGCCAGGGACTGTCTAAGGGAAATCTACTGCTGGTCACTGAGGAGGTGTGTGGCAGAGCATTTTAGCTGAGGCTCTCTGGTTGGTGGCCCTCCTTCACCCCCACACCCACAAATGAGTTTAAGTTACGGTTAGATGGAACACCCTGACTTTCAGCCAACATGTTGGGTACTTGGAGGAGGATTCAGAGGAATACTAAGAAGACATGGCTGATCCCATTTTTTTAGGACAGATTGTACACCCCACCCCCGTCTCATTTTCTTTGTCAAAAGGCAGGGCCGTTAATGAAGAGCCAGGAAGCTCCAGTTGGAAGGCAGAGTAAGATTCATGGTTCATAGCACTGCAGCCTCATCTGATGCTGGACACCACCAGTAAGCCTCAAAATAGAAAATTAAATACCCAGTTGACAAAGAAAGCAGCTCTCTGTCCCGGAAACTTCCCAGGGATTCTATAGTGCAGACTGCCTCTTGCCCCCAGTCTAAGTGAGCCTTTCGCTGGGAAAGGAGCCTCTGTGGCCTCTGCAGCAAGGCTGCCAAATTCTACACAGTCATGAATTGTCATTTTCTTTCTCTTTCCCTCCCCCCGCCCCTTTCTTTGAGGTGGGGGTGGTAAGCCATCCAGACGAGAGGTACATCTGCTAGTCATTTGCTGAGAAAGTGAAGGGAACACCAGCTGTGGGGCTAGGGAGACCTGATAGAATAGAAACTTGGTTTTGGAGGTCCCGCTGCCTTTTTTGAAACTCAGTAGCTTAAATTCTGTTGTTGAGAATTGACTTTTGATCGGTGTTTGACTTTCTCTCTTTTCCTAATGACTGACTGCATAAGCTTCAAATATAGCCCAAGGTCCAGTGGGGACACAGGCTGCTCCTGGTGTTGGAGAAGCAGTGCCTGGTAGTGGTGGGGAGGTATGCAGCAGTCGGTGCTGAAACGGAGCTGGTGAGGGAAGCTGCTCTGTCATTGCACAATCTCCCTGTGAACGGGGCTGGCTCCGGCTCATATCAACAGTCTCATTCCAAGTGGGACCATTTCCTCCTCCGCCCCCTCCCCCTCCCCACTTCCTGCAGGTGGCTTCTGTAATCCAGTTACCACTGGGGAAGCCTCATGTACATGTGCACCTAATCCGAAAATGGCTGGCTTGACTTTGACCTGTGTGGTGACCTTGTAGAGAAGGCAGGGCCTATTGTGTCTGCTCACACCTGGGAACCATTTTCAGCTTTTATAGCCCAAGTGGAAGAAATGTGTTTGTGTTTTTCATACGGCCTGTGATTGTTGGGCCATACATAGGGGATATTCGATGCACCCTGCTTGTTCAAAGACAAGGGTTCTTAAAGATAGAATAGATTACTCAGCTTAATGAGTTTTACAAAATTGCTGTTTTTGTAGTTCAATAATGGTCAAATGCTGGCAATCTTATTCAGCCTTTCAAGATGGAAAAATAGTGACAGTCTGCATATGTGGTACACTGATGTTGGCAGGCATTACCCCATCTGCCTTCCCAGGCCTCATCTGTAGTGTCCGCCTCTGCAGTCCACACAGCGTCTGATATAAAGCACAATTTGGAGGTAGGGCACCTGAAAGAAGCACACAGAGAGGGCAAGTAACTGTCTTGAAGTCACGGAGCTAGGAAGCGTCAGAAGTGGGTCCTGGTATCATTTCTGTACATCTCTGGGCTGATCCTCACTGTCTACCTGCAAGTATGTGGTCTGGGAGCCTGGGAGGGTCTTGTCATAGTCAGTGCTGACATAGCAAATTGTGTCTGCCTGGGAAGCCTCTGGAGCCTAAAATGAGAGGCTCCTACCAAGGGGCGGCACCTGTGGCTCGAGGAGAGGCTCCTACCCTGGTGAAGGCCGCAGGCGTCTCCCAGAGTGGTACTATGTGCCTCTGTAACACCCTCTTTTTAAAAGCTTCTTTGTGGCCTCAGGTGAACTTACATTGAGCAGCCCTTGGTATGATTTTCATTAACTGACAGAAAGTAACAAGAAGTCCTTCTCATGCCCTGAAGATTAGGCTGACCAATCCCCTCTGCCTGCCCCACTCACACACCAGTCAGTTCTTCCAACCTGGACATGATCAGCCATCTGTTAAAAGCCCAAGGAAGAAAAACGTATTGTCGTCAGGTCTCGGCAGAGCCTGAACTTGTTGTTGGATTGTGCCAGCAGATTCTCGGATAGTGGCTATCTGCCCTTGGAGACATCACTTCAAGGCGAATTCCTCTGTAGTTTCCTCACTTCCTGGATGCCTTTCAAACCCAAACAGCTGAAATAAAGGTGCCAATTTGTGTTTTATCCTGCTAACTTCTTCAACTAGAAGGGAACACATGCTGTGAAGAGGTTCCCCACCAAAGGCACTTGTGGGTGTCCTCTCTAGGGGCCACCAGCTTCTGTTCAGCTGTCCCATTGGGGAGTCTCTTTAGGGGCCTCAGAAACACTTTATCCTTGGGGGGAGCTGCGTGAAATCAGCTTATAAATACCAGGGTCCTTCTCCGAGTAGCTGTCAGACAAAGACAGGTACAGATGGTTACCTGCCTTACACTGGTTCAAGCATCATGTGGATTTATTAAAGAGGGGCAGTCTTGGTGGGCCAGAGGAGAAGGCTCTGGTAGGCTGGGTCTGCGTCTGAGTTCTGCCTTTCTTACTCTTGCTGTGTATCCTGGCGCTCTCAGGCCTCAGTTTTCTCACTTGTAAGATGGTATTTGCCAATATGGTGCTGGTTATGGTTCACTAAATGGTATGTGTCATCAGGACAATGCCCAGCACATACTGAATGTGCACCAAGTGTTAGATGCCCCTGTGGTCCCCGACTACTTTGAATACTTTTGGGGTTGTGGGTGAGGCAGGCCTGCTTTTTGGCTGCAGTGCTCTGAGGGTTTTGGTGTTTTCTATATAGAACCCAGGAGGCATGGCACTGGAGACCCAAATAGAGTCTGTTTACATCCCCTAAAAATGGATCTTACTTCTGATATTTGTTATGGCTGATTCTCCTATGAACCAGTTGAAGTGTGTAGAAAATCCCCATGTGTGTGTGTTTATGTGTGTAAGTCCTTAGCTTTCTCAGTGTATCCATTCCTCTTGTGGGAGCAATTAAGTACAGCAGTAGTGTTGATTCTCCCTCCTTTCTCATCCCCTGTTTCTTTTTTTTTGAGACAGAGCCTCAAGCTGTCACCCTGGATAGAGTGCTGTGGCATCACAGCTCACAGCAACCTCCAATTCCTGGGCTCAAGCGAGTCTCCTGCCTCCCTCTCCCAAGTAGCTGGGACTACAGGCGCCCGCCA
>CAUYRH010047961.1:0-13829 GCA_963574655.1 Perodicticus potto | reverse complement strand
TGTGACGCCATGGCACTCTACTGAGGTCAATAAAGTGAGACTCTGTCTCAAAAACAAACACACAAAAAACACTATACCAGAAATGCCCAGTGCCATGGATGGGCTCATTAGCAGACTGGACAAGGCTAAGGAAGAATCTCTTAGCTTGACGATACGTAAATAGAACTTTCAAATCTGAAAAGCAAAGAGAAAAAAACACTAAAAAAAAAAAAAAATTATAGGGCAGCACGTATGGCTCAATGGAGGAGGGCGCAAGCCCCATATGCTGGTGGTGGTGGTTTCAAACCCAGCTCTGGCCAAAAACTGCAAAAAAAAAAAAAAAATTATAACAAAGTATACAAAAACACCGGGACAACTACAAAAGATGTACTTATATGCATAATAGGAATACCAGAAGAAAGAGAGAAAGAAACGGATGAAACATTTGAAGTAATAATGACTGACAATTTCTCCCAAATTACTGTCACACACCAAACACAGATCCAAGAAGCTCAAAGAGCACCAAGAATGATAAACATAAAAAAAAACCTCGAAAACTTACACACAGGTATATCACATTCAAACCAAAGGCAGAAAAACTCTTGAAAGAAGCCAGAGGAACAAGACACCTTACCTATAAGGCACAAAGGTAAGAATTATATCCTACTCCTCCTCAGATACCATGTAAGCAGAGAGTCAAGTGAAATATTTAAAGTATTGAGAGAAACAAACAAACAAACAAACACCATCCTAGAACTCTATATAATGTGAAATTATACTTCAAAAGTAAAGGAGAAATAGACTTTCTCAGACAAGAAAACATCGAGAGAATTTGTTGCCAGTCAACCTGCCTTATAAGAAGTGTTAAAAGATTTAGAGGAAGGGAAAATTATATAGGTCAGAAACTCAGATCTGCAGAAAAGAAGAGCATTAAAGAAGAAATAAATGTAGGTTAAAATAAAATTTTTATCTTTCTTATCTGAATCAATCTATTAGATAACGGTTTGTTCAAAATAATAATAGCCAAAATGTACTAAATGTATGACACCAAAGAAACAGGGATGGAAGGGAAGAATTAGGAATTTTTTTAATTTTGTTGAGACAGAGTTTCCCTTTGCTGCCCTCCGTACAGTGCCATGGCATCATCATAGCTCACAGCAACCTCAAACTCTTAGGCTTAAGCGATTCTCTTGCCTCAGTCTCCCAAGTAGCTGGGACTACAGGTGCCCGCCGCAACACCCGGCTGTTTTTAGAGAAGGGGCCTCACTCTTGCTCAGGCTGGTCTCAAACTCCCAAGCTTAAGTAACCCACCCTCCTCGGCATCCCAGAGTGCTAGGATTATAGATATGAGCCACCACCCCTCGCCCAGGATTATTTTGTTATCATAAGGTACTTGCAGTACCCAGGATGTGGTATAGTGTTATCTAAAAATGGACTTGGATTGGTTATAATTGCATTAGTTGTAAATGTATATTGTAAACTCTGGGGCAGCTACTAAAAAAAAGTAAAGAAAAAAAAGACAAGTAAAACTTATATCTAAGGCTCGGCACCTGCAGCACAGTGGTTACACTGCCAGCCACATGCCCCAAGGGTGGCGGGTTCAAACCCGGCTCAGGGTAGCTAAACAACAATGACAACTGCAACCAAAAAATAGCTGGGCATTGTGGAGGGCACCTGTGGTCTCAGCTACTTGGGAGGCTGAGGCAAGAGAATTGCTTAAGCCTAAGAGTTTGAGGTTGCTGTGAGCTGTGACATAGTGAAACTCTGTCTCAAAAAAAGAAGAAAAAAAAAGAATATGAGAAAGAACTTTTTTAAAAAAATAGTGGCTGTCACTTTAAAGCTTCTCCAGAGATAGTTACTAAAAAGGCCTAGGCAAGAAGACTACCCCCTCGGAGCCCTGGAGCTCTGCCTCCACTACGACTCTGTGCCTCTACCTGTCTGTGCCTCCCAACAACCTGGAACAACTCCTGCACTCTTGTCCTGCTTCCCCAGATATATCCCTCCTTCCAGGCAAAAGTAGAGAATGCTGGAGGCTTAGCTCTGCCCCACATGAATCATCTCCCATTCTCCTCTCCTCCTGGAACAAGGACCACAAATGACCTAGATAGCCCTGCCCCCAAAATTTGCGAGACAAGACCAGCAGCCCATCAGAACCCTCCAGCCAACAGTGGAATCTTTCCAATCCCCCAGCCCCAGGTAAAAGAATTCTCTAACTGCACTTGGGGCCGACACCATCTCTGGCTCTGCCCAGCTGGGTCTCTATCACTTTCATTCAACCTGGCCTGAAACTTTCCTCTATGGCCCTGGGTAGGCTTCAACGACCTTTCAATACAGGAATACAATGTGATTTAATCAAATCAGGGTAATTGAGGTATCTGTCACCTTAGGCATTTATCAGTTCTTTGAGTTAGAAGCAATTCCACTCCTTTAGTTAGTTCAAAGTATGTAGTATACCCTAACGTACTGATTAGAGTCGCTTTGTAGTGCTTTCAAATATGATTCATTCTAACTGCCTAACTATACAATTCCACTCCTTTAGTTAGTTCAAAGTACGTAGTATACCCTAACGTACTGATTAGAGTCGCTTTGTTGTGCTTTCAAATATGATTCATTCTATCTAACTGCCTAACTATATTTTCACACCCATTATCACTTTCAGTTTTTGACTGTTTATCACATCTGCAGACGTGCTCGATCCAGTCAGTCCTGGTTGACATGCTACTTCCTTCTGGAGTTGTGGTCACCATGTGTATTCATAGGTTATTCTGATGTGCAGAACACCCATTACTGTGTCTATGAATTTTAGGCTTCAATTTATACTTGTGAGCCACTAATCTCCTTTATAAAAATTAAATTGTGTCTAATATAACCCAAGAGCAATTACAAAGATTGCAGATTTAATAAACATAAAGAAGCAAATGGTGTGAAAAGTAGTGAAAAGTACATAAACCAGGATGAACTGTATCCTGGAATGTTATTTAAAATAATCTGATTAATAATAGTCCTTGGGGAAAAATGCTAAACATTTAAATAGGCAAGGTCTGTTAAGTTCAAAATAGGATTTATGTGAAATATTACAATCTTACATTTCTAATTTATGAATTGTGACTACAACTGTTTCATCCCAGGAAGGAAAGAAGCCAGGATCAGTCTGAAGAATGTGGGGAATGTAAAATTTATTAGGTCCACAGACACATGAGAATAAGACTTCAGTCTCATTAACCCTATACTTGGGGCTAATTGTTTAAAGGCATTTTGGGTTTTTTTCTTTCCTTCCCTGTAGTTTCCAGACTAGCTGATAAATTACCCCCATTTGTTGTCTGTGTGTTCCTGGAATTTGTGATGCCAAGAAAACTGTATAACCAATCAATAGCTTATGCTTTCTTCTTTTTTTTTGAGACAGAGCCTCCAGCTGTCACCCTGGATAGAGTGCCGTGGCATCGCAGCTCACAGCAACCTCCAATTCCTGGGCTCAAGCGAGTCTCCTGCCTCTGTCTCCCAAGTAGTTGGGACTACAGGCGCCCACCACAACGCCCGGCTATTTTTTTTGGTTGCAGCCGTCATTGTTGTTTGGCGGCCCGGGCTGGATTTGAACCTGCCAGCTCAGGTGTACGTGACTGGCGCCTTAGCCCGTTGAGCCACAGAAGCCGAGCCAGCTTATGCTTTCTTAATGAACAAATACAAATTTGGGGGAAACAAGAATTGTCGGGGCAGCGCCTGCGGCTCAAAGGAGTAGGGCACTGGCCCCATATGCTGGAAGTGGTGGGTTCAAAGTCAGCCCTGGCCAAAAACTGCAAAAAAAAAAAAAAAAAAAAAAAATTGTCTCTTCTTCTCACTTAACCTCCCCCCCCCCATAACTGCTGATAATTAGAGCATACATGCAGGGCAGCTTGCTCTATGTCACCAGAGTTGCATTCCTCAAATTTGGCTGATATGAACTCTCTACTTATATTAATTTTGCCCAGTTTCTTCCTTTAGGTCAACACATTGTTTTTCCCTCTGGGGCAAAATTAAGTGCCTGTGACCTGCTGGAGAGATCCCTGGGTTTCACATTTTGGAGATGCTGGATTAAGTGACAAGAAGGACTCTGTAGGAAGGAGAAAGTCCGTGGGGACGTGAGGATTCCCCTGTCACCTGGCAGACCTTTTAAACTCCTGTCAGCTTTCATTTCTAGTCAGTTGGAGGCTCCTTCAAGGCCAATGAGACATCTGAAGTCAGCATTGGACTTCATCAGCTTTTGCCTGGTCTCTCCCCAAAATGCCCGACGGGCTTTCCCAAGCTCTCCCCTTGATTCCTTAGCCTGAGGTTGGTCTACCTGTCTTCCCAGGGAAACTGCCTTAGTGGCCTGCCAGCCGGCAAGAGCAGACACAGTGAGCACAGGCCTTCTGCTCCAGCTGTCAGAGAGTGAACTGAATACAGTGTGGGTCATTGGGGAGTATGTTTGCTATTGATTATAACACTCAGAATTGGAAATATGAAGCAAGTTGGTGCCTGTAGTTCAAGTGGTTAGGGCGCCAGCCACATACACCGGAGCTGGAGGGCTGGAATCCAGCCTGGCCTACCAAACAGCAATGACAACTACAACTTAAAAAATAGCCAGACTTTGTGGCAGCTGCCTGTAGTCCCAGCTACTTGGGAGGCTGAGGCAAGAGAATCGCCTAAGCCCAAGAGTTTGGGGTTGCTGTGAGCGGTGATGCCAGGGTACTCTAACCAGGGCAACAGCTTGAGACTCTGTCTCAAAAAAAGAAAATATGGAGCAATCAGATTTAGCAGCTCAGAGAGAGGGAAAAATCTAGCTCTGGCCAGCAGCAGACCAGTTAGGTGGCTTTTTAACCAAGCCAAATGCTGATGAAGGCGATGGTGCTGTGTCCTGATGGCCTTTGGGAATAGACAATGTGAGGCAGCTCCAGCAGCCCTGCCGGTGCTGGGGGGAGGGGGACAGAGCTCATCCATCCTGAGTGGATGCTAGATGCAAAGGCCAGGTTGCTTCCTCAAGTGTGGGTTTTAAAATAGCTGCACACGTTTGACTATTAAGAGCAACCTTTATTATCAGAATTTTTATAGGAAAAATTAACTTTGTCACAGAGTACAAAATTCTCAATCTAACCCTTGAAATAATTGCATTTATTTATTTATTTAAAAAGAGTCTCAAGCTGTGTTGCCCTGGGTAGAGTACATCACAGCTCACAGCAACCTCAAACTCTTTGGGCTTAAGCGATTCTCCTGCCTCAGCCTCCCAAGTAGCTGGGATTATAGGCGCCTGCCACAACACCCGGCTATTTGGTTGTTGTTGTTGCAGTTGTCATTGCTGTTTTAGCTGGCTCGGGCCAGGTTTGAACCCATTAGTCTCTGCATATGTGGCTACCCACTGAGCTATGGGTGCTGCCCTGAAATAATTGCTTTTAAAATGCAACATTTGCAAGACTGAATTTTCCTGGGTGAGGGACTACCCCATTATATGCTGATTTAATGAAAAACTTCTTTCTAAAACACTTAGTAGACTTTATTTTTTTAGAGCAGTTTTAGGGTAACAGAATCGTTCAGAAAGTACCTGGTTCCCACATACCCCTCCCCTGCACCACACACAGCTCCCCCTGCTGTCTACATCTTGTGTTCGCCTGGTATGTTTGTCACAATTAATGAGCCCATGTTGATCCTTGATTACTAAAGTCCATAGTTTACATTAGGGTTCATTCTTGGCACATTCTAGGAGTTTTAACAAATGTATGATGACATATATCCACGTTATCGTCTCATACAGAACAGTTTTAATGTCCTAAAAATCCACAGTGTTCCAGCTTATTATTTGTATAAGCTGCTCTGGGTTACCCTTCCTCCAAAAGAATTGTGATGTAGATTTCTACTTGCTCAAAACCTTCTGTGTCTGCCCTGTCTCACAAAGGACAGTCTCACTGGCCGGAGCACAGGGCTCTTCATCCTCCAGCCCAAAGTGGTAACTCTATGCGTGTCCACCGTCCCTGCCCTTTCAGGTGGTCCTGCCCTGCCTGTGGTACTCTGACATTCCTCACGTGTGGCTCTTGGTCTTCTTCTGTGCCTGTTTGAGTCATTCTCCCCATGAGAAGGTCCTCTGTGCCCTTCTCCTCAGCACTACAGTCTACTTGGCAGAGTTAGTATCCAGAGCCGTTCCCAGGACATTCCCTGTCCCTCAGGGTCACCATCCTCCCTTCTCTGAGCCTCTCTGGCAGTGTCCTTGTGTCTCCTCAGTGGCAGTTACCATTTCCCATCTTGTTTAGTTCAGTCTTATTTTCCCAGTTGAGCACCATGGATAAGAGCACATGCTCTGGAATCTAAGCTTTTCTTTCCTGCTAGGCTTTGACCTCAGTATTTCATACACACACATGTAAAGTGAGGCTGATGCAGAAAGCATCAACTACCAGAAGAATGTGAGGACTGAGTGAGCTAATTCACAAAGAGTGTTTCTAAGACTGCCTGGCCCCTAGGAAGTGTTCTGATATATCTTTGTTATTTAGTTACCACCACCACCAGCACTGACAATCGCCACCACGCTATTCTTCCTCCTAATGCTACTGACCTTCTTCTTACTTTATTTCACTTCATTTCATCTTACTTTATTTTGTTTTATTTTATTTTGAGACAGGGTCTTGCTCTGTCACTCTAGCTAGAATGCAGTGGTGTCATCATAGCTCACAGCAACGTCAAACTCCTGGCTTCAAGTGATTCTCCTACCACAGCTTCCTAAGTAGTAAGACTATAGGTGCATCCCACATTGCCCGGCTAACTTTTTCTATTTTTGATAGAGATGGGGGTTTCTCTCACTCTTGCTTAGGCAGGTCTTGAACTCCTCACCTTGAGCAATCCTCCTGCCTCGGCCTCCCAGAGTGCTAGGATTATAGGCTTGAGGCACTATGCCTGGCCTGCCCCTCTTTTTAGAGGTAAGCTCTTGGGGGCAGGGCCTGTCACACTCATCTTTGTGTCCCTCCATAATGCAAGGCACAGTGCTTACAGCAAGGGCTCAGTAAACCTTTGGTGACAAAATAGCTGAAGTCCTGTGTCCCTATACAAAAAGCAAGCCTAAAATCTGATAAGACAAACCTGTGAGTAGTAGCAGAGGCATTTTTTGGAGCAGTCTCCACATGAACCAACTGCCATCCCTCCCCACAGCTCCCCAGAATGAACACGGTAGTGAGCATTTTGTCATGATGCTGGCAGTTCAGAGTTTGCTATAGTGTGGGCGCCCCAGTGCCTCAGGCGAGGGTATTGGAAAATGCATGTCTTTACAGAAATGGAAAAGCATTGATCCTTGGTTTAAGCTCCAGGGAACATCAGTACTTGCTCCTGGTTTGCTTGGTGGAGGCAGCAGCACTTGGCCTAAGGGCTGGAATCCCAGAAGGAGGGAGCCAGGCTGTCTGGAAGGAGCCGAAGGAGCCTCCCAATCCTTATAGGCAGAAATGAACCCAGCACCACCTCACCTCTCTGCTCTGGGCTGTCAGTCTCTCTCCCCACTGCCCACCTCACCCCACCTTTTGTCACCCAGCCCAGAATGGCTGGCTGTTCTTTCGCTTTTCTGTGTTCCCATAATGCCCCGTGACTACATGTAAGGTCACACTTACCACTTGCTTTGTGACTGTGCATGTGGCCATCTCTGTCGAGTCTTTGCACTTCTTAGGCAGGAGCTGGGTCTCACTCAGCTGGGAGCCCCACAGCCTGGCCACGAACTGGCATGTGCCAGTGCTTAGTAACTATTGAGTGACTGTCCATTGTGACATTTGGACATCCTCAAGGTCACATAAATAGCAGTGGGTAATCTTCCTGCACGGGGGTAATGAGTAGAGGGATAGTAGAGGATAGAGAGACATCTTTTAGAAGAGTGAGCAATGAGTAGATGAGTCCTGAAGATAATTTCTACCTCTCTCTCTTTCTTTCTTTTGAAGACCAGGTCTTACTGTTGCCTAGACTGAACTCCCTGGCTCAGGCTATCTACCAACCTCGGCCTTTTGAGTCTCGGGTAAATACAATTTCTAATCAGTCAAGTTTTTTCCTTCTATAGTCATGGGCAAAGTGCAAAGGAAAAACTGAGACAGTTGAGTATGTGGGAGGCAGGCTCATGTTCCTTACACCAGCACAGATCTGGGGAGAAGTGAGTTGGGGGCTGCCTGGCTGTGCAAATTTTCTACCTGAGCCACGAGGCTGTGCTTTGAACTCTGTCACTACCCGTGGAAGATCCTTGAGGCAACCATCAAAAGTTTTGTGGAAATACTTATTTCCCCAGAATGGACTCTATTGGGTAAATAGTCTGATTGAGAGTTACCAACCTGCAAAAACTGAGCTAACATATACATAACATAAAACTTGTTATTTTCACTACTTTTAGTATACAGCTCAGTGTATACTAAGTACATTTATGCTGCTGTGCAACCATCACCTCCTCCCAACCCTGTGGCCATCAAATGATAACTCCCCTTTCCTCCTTCTCCTCAGCTGACAAACACTTGGGTTACTTCAACCTGTTGACAACTGTAAATAATGCTGCTATGAACTTGGATGTACAAGAAAGTTAACCTTGTGAAACAGAATTTAATAAATACAGAAACCGGCTCAGCGCCTGTGGCTCAACGGGCTAAGGTGCCAGCCACGTACACCTGAACTGGAGGGTTCGAATCCAGCCTGGGCCTGCCAAACAACAGTGACGGCTGCAACAACAAAAAAAAATGGCCGGGTGTTGTGGTGGGCACCTGTTGTCCCAGCTACTTGGGAGGCAGAGGCAGGAGACTCACTTGAACCCAGGAATTGGAGGTTGCTGTGAGTTGTGATACCACGGCACTCTATCCAGGGTGACAGCTTGAGGCTCTGTCTCAAAAAAATAAATAAATGAATAAATAAATAAATAAATACAGAAACCCTTATGTTTGATACTTCGGTAGGGTGACAATATCATTTATCAGCCAGTTGTGTTCACATCTGAGTGAATTAGACCACTGCTGATAGTTCTGGTAGGACAACAGGCATATATGTGTACTAGGACTGTTTGGAGCAAATTAGGCTATAGGCTCATCCTCATCTTTGGGGATAAAAAGGCAGTATTTTGATGTGGTTAATAATAAATATGGACAAGCTGTGCGTGTGATGGCTCATGACTGTAATCCCAGCACTTTGGGAAGATGAGGTAGGAAGACTGCTTGAAATTACAATTTCAAGACCAGCCTGAGCAATATACTGAGGTCCAGTCTCTACATTAAAAAAAAAAAAGGAAAAATTATGGCTCAGCACCCACAGCTCATTGGTCACGGCACCAGCCACATATATGGGGGCTGGCAGGTTCAAACCCAGCCTGGGCCTGCTAAACAATTACAACAACAAAAAAATAGCCGGGTGTTGTGGTGGGCACCTGTAGTCCCAGCTACTTGGGAGGCTGAGGCAAGAGAATCACTTGAGCCCAAGAGTTTGAGGTTGCTGTGAGCTCTGATGCCACAGCACTCTACTGAGGGCGACATAGTGAGACTCTAGTCTCGAAAAAAAAAGAAAAAAAAATTAGCCTAGGCTGTCAGTGCATACCTGTAGTCCCACTTACTTGGAAGCCTGAGGCAGGAGGATTGCTCGAGCCCGGGAATTTATGATTGTAGTGAGCTATGACTACTTATACACAACTGTACTCTAGCCCAGGCAACACAGCTAGACTTTGTCTCAGAACAGAACAAAACCATGAATGACTGCAGACACATGCATGATGAGACAGGAGCAGCCTGCACAGTGATAGGTGCATAGTCTATTTAACCATTTGGTGTAATTCAGACTTGATATTGTGCTTATTATTTTTCTCTATGAGGAGAAAAAGATCTATTGTTTGAATTTTTAAAATTAAAATTTCAAAGAATTACAGATTCTCAAGCTGGGAAGCTTGGGGAAATTTGTATCCCTTGGCCTTTATTATGCATAAATCTCTTCTAAAACAGCTGATGAATTCATGCAGTCTCCACCTGAGGGCCCTAAAAATGAGCAGCTCACAACTCTTGAGGGCAGCCTCTGCCTGCATCACAGACATCTGTGCTTTCTAAAGGATAATCACCAATCTTCCTGTTTTGCTCATTTTTAGTAAATTGTGTCAGAGTTTCAGTTTGGGAAGATAAAAAGTTCTGGAGATGAATGGTGGTGAGGGCTGCACAGCAACTTGAACCTATTTATCATCATCCATCTATACACAAGTATTGCTAACCCACTATGGTGGCACATGCCTGGAGTCTCAGCTGTGTGGGAGGCTAAGGCAGTGAGAATAACCTCTCCAACACTGTTCTGTGCTTCCATTTCCAAAGTCAAAGTTTTACACATGAATGTTTAGAGTAAAAAATATGTTAATATTTATCTTAAAACAACAATAATCAGCAATACCTATGACCCAAAACAACATTGCAATTCAAAAGTTACTCCTGAATCAATCCTCCTAAACTACTCAAAATACACACCTTTTAGGTTAAAGCTGAATTTACAAAACAGCAAGAATGAAGGTGACATGGGACCTAAACTGGCATCTCAGCTGTGTCATCTCAGCCCTGTCTACTCCATCTTATTCTTATTACATGTGTTCTCAAAAAGGGCTTAAATGAACAAAAATAGCTGGGTGTTATGGTGGGTGCCTGTAGTCCCAGCTACTCGAGAGGCTGAAGCAAGAGAATTGCCTAAGCCCAAGAGATGGAGGTTGTTGTGAGCTGTGTGACGCCACGGCACTCTACCTGGAGCAACAAAGTGAGACTCTGTCTCTAAAAAAAAAAAAAAAAGAGAGAGAAAGAAAACAAGATCCAAGCTATATGCCATATACAGGAGGCATACTTTAGATTCAAAGACACGAATAGATTAAAAATAAAGGAATGGAAAACAATATGATGCATACAGCAACCATAAGAAAACTGATGTGGAAAAGAAAGGTTATAATGGAGCTGAAAAATTCCTATCACCTAGTGACATCGTAGCCATCATAACCTCGTGATGCTGTAGCCATTGTAACGTGACAGCACAATGCATTATCACATATTTGTAGTGACACTGGTGTAAACAGACCTACTGCACTGCCAGACATATAAAAGTATAGCGTGTACAATTATGTACTGTTCGTAATACTTTATAATGATAAAAAAGGAGCATATTACCTTTTTTTTTTTTAAAAAAAGAAAGCTTAAGTGTCTATATTTGTAACAGATAAAATAAACTTTAAAATTAAAAAAAAAGGGCTGAAATGGGCCAGGTGTGGTGGCTCACGCCTGTAAATCCTACCTTGAGGCTAAGGTGGATTGCCTGAGTTTAGGAGTTTGAGATCAGCCTGAGGAAGAACGAGACTCTGTTCTAAAAAAAAATAGCTGGGTGTTGTGGTGGGCACCTGTAGTCCTAGCTACTAAGGAGGCTGAGGCAAGAAGATTGCTTGACCCTGAGGTTACTGTGAGTTATGATGCCACAGCACTCCAGGGTGAGACTGTCTCAAAAAAAAAAAAAGGGCTGAAATGGGCTCAGAGAAATGACCTAACCTGTTCCAGGTCACATGGCTACAAAACAGAAACCATCATTTGAATCCAGATATATTTCACCCTCAAACCTACACCTTTCCAGCCTTCCAGCCCACACTGACGTCAGGGGAGCTGCACTGGGTGTACCGGGGTTTACTCTGAGCTGATTGCTGTCTCCGGCCCACGTCACGTCTACCCGGAGGCTCAGAGGAGACCCTGATGGTGCTCACAGCTCAGTGTAACGTCATAGACTTTTCTATTTCCTGATCTTCCAGGTATCAAAATACAACAGGAAAGGCTATTTTTTTGAGGTATTTCCTGCCCAACAAAGCCTAGGAAACACTGGAAGTATTAGGGCATCTGGTCTTGGAAGTTTTTTCCCAACTCCCTACCCGCTTTCCTGTTTGAGAAAAAAGTCATTCTTGTGTGCCTGGTGATAGCAGGTCGAAAGATGCTCTGTAACAATGTGGCACAGTGGGCCTCCACCTTCTGGAATTCTTTAAGGGTATTTTTAACCACACAGTGGCCGGAGCTATTCAATTTAGCATCCTGATATGGAAAAGTGGACTTTTAACTGAGATCATATAAAGCAAGAGACTGACCACTGCAGGAGGCTCCTACCACAGCATCTGCAGGCCTACACGTCACCCAAGGGCACTGCCAAATGATGGTTAGCAGAGTGTGGCCGAATGTGTGGCAGGGCAGAACCTTCCTTGTTGAGACTTGCATGACAAGGCCGATGGTGCCAGGTGCTAAGTGAACAATAAAGAATGAACCGTGTTTCTGTCTTCAAGAACCTTTCAATAGTGTGCAAGAGATAAAAAGCAAACCAAAACCAAAGAATAATACAAGTATTGCCTGTACAAATATGAGCCAAGAGCCACAAAATAGCAGCTGAACTGTTAACAGAAGTCTGGTTCATTCTGCCCCCTCAGCCTTCCTCACACTGGTCCACCATCATATCCTATTTGGGGCTTTGCAGCACCTTCCTCCCACCCTCACCATCTCCCTACTCCACACCCCAGTGCCATGCTGACCTTCCAAATGTGATTGTTTTCTGGGGACTCACTTGTAAATCCTTTTAGCGGCCCCACCCCGTACAGAACCTCTGGAAAGCCCAAGTGCCCAGGGGCTCGTCTTTGTCCTCTGAGCCTCGTTCTTCTGCGTGCTTCCCTATTTTTTCAACCCTCTTTAGTACTGTTCATTCTCTTCACCAAATCTCATCTTTCAATAAGTCAGCTCAGGGGCCACGGCCTCCAGGACACCTTACAGATGCATACCCCTCAGTTCTTACGCTAGCATGCAGAAGCGTGGCCTCTGCAGCAGGGCATGGGTGTGGTTCTGACTCAGCCACTTAGTGTGTTACCTTAGGGAAATTGTTCATTCAAGCTGTGCTCTGGTTTATCATCCAAGAAAAAGACACATGTCACACTTTTCTGGATTGTTGTGAAGATGATGTAACTTAGAACAGCTCCAGCGTGAAGCGAGTATGCACAATACTTGCCTTGCTGACACTGGTGTGTCTCCTCTGTCAACTACAAGACCTCCAGGTCAGGACCTCTTGTCTCTGATGACCAGTGGGAAGCAGGCCCTCATTGCTGTGCCTGACACGAGCTGCTAAGAACCTTGCTGGGAGAGGGGAGGATAAAGCTTGGAGACAGAGGGAAAAGCATTCTTGCTGGGCATAATGTTCTCTCCTCGTCAGGGAGCAGCTTGAGTTGGTGCTTCCCTCACAGTCCACAGGGAGGAAGACAGCGAGTCTAAGGACACCAGGGAGACCAGAGTCATCTGACATGGTCTCTCCAGGGCTGCATGGGAGCAGCAGCTGAGACTCTGGCTGCAGTAAACGCGGGCAGAGAAGATGCCCAGGTGCAGGATGCCTGGGCAGAAAGTCCAGCAGTTATTCATCAGTAGCTTCAGTAGCTACTATCCCAACGCCTTCCCTCAATAAGAAAAGGCAATTTTATAATCACAAAGAGACCACCTTTTTTTTTTTATTCATAACTCACTTTCTACATACATACAGTATTGCACAAATCATAAGTAGATCAACAATTATATTAATGATACAAAGTCATGAGCATTTATATAAAACTACCACTCTAGGTTTTGGTGCATTGTGTGCCAGGTATTTTAGTAAATAAAAACAAACAGAAGAACTCAGCTACTCAAATTCATGAGAATCAGCTTTCGGGAAAAATATATATATCATCTCACAGAATATTTAATATGTCAAATCCAGGAAAATCAGTAACTAAGTGTCAAAAGGAACACTTTAAAAGAAATGTTGATGATGGGGTGGCGCCTGTGGCTCAAAGGAGTAGGGCGCTGGCCCCATATACCAGAGGTGGCAGGTTCAAACCCGGCCTTAGCTAAAAA
>CAUYRH010047960.1:0-18704 GCA_963574655.1 Perodicticus potto | reverse complement strand
TCGGGAGGCTGAGGCAAGAGAATTGCCTAAGCCCAGGAGTTGGAGGTTGCTGTGAGCTGTGTGATGCCACGGCACTCTACTGAGGGCAATAAAGTGAGACTCTGTCTCTACAAAAAAAAATAATAATTATAACTAAAAATTAAAAATTGAAAAAAATAAATTAGGTTATGATAAAAGTTAGTACTTCAAAACAGTAGAGAAATGATGATTACTTAATAAATTAAATAGAGGCTCAGCACCTGTGGCTTAAGCAGCTAAGGCGCCAGCCATATACCCCTGGGCTGGCACGTTCGAATCTAGCTGGGGCCTGCCAAACAACAATGACAGCTGCAACAAAAAATAGCTGGGCGTTGTGGCGGGTGCCTATAGCCCCAGCTACTGGGGAGGCTGACGCAAGAGAATCGCCTAAGCCCAGGAGTTGGAGGTTGCTGTGAGCTGTGTGACGCCACGGCGCTCTACCAAAGGCAAAAAAGTGAGACTCTGTCTCTACAAAAAAAAAAAAAAAAGTTCTGGAAGTAGATAGTGATAGTTGCACAACCTTGTGAATGTACTAAAAGCCACCAAACCATACACCTTAAAATAGTTTAAATGATTAATTTGGTGTTATCTGAATTTTATGTCAATTTTTTCAAAGTACTAGAAAAAAATATAGGTCAATTACTAATGTTCACATGGAGCAGGTCTTTCCAGTCATTTAATCAAAGGCAGAAACCATAACGGAAAAGACTACATAAAAATGGAAAATATCTATTTAGGAGAAAAAGTAATTGAAAACAAAAAATGACATGGCTTTGTTCTATCTCCCAGGCTGGGATTGAAGTCCTAGCCTCAAACAGCCCTTCTACCTCAGCCTCCACAGTGGTTGGGATTACAGCCACAAGCCACCATGCCAAGACAATTTCTCACACAGCAGTATTTTAAAAGACTAATATGGGTACACACTGTAATATAAAATATTAAAGGAATTATATATAAATTTCACAATGGATGAAATACATAAAGTTTGTGTGCAATTTAAATAGTTGAGCTTCATGGCCACCCTGTATAGATCGTCAATAAGTACACTGAAAAGTTCAATCTATGCAAAATAAAACAAATTATCTTCTGCCTATCAGATAAAAACTTGTTTTTCTCTTTTGTTATGTTTTTAAGACACAGCCTCACTCTGTCACCTTGAATAGAGTGCTGTGGCTTTAGCCTAGCTCACAGCAACCTCAAACTTCTGGGTTCAAGCAATCTTCCTGCCTCGGCCTCCTTACTACCTGGACTATGGGTGCAAAACACAATGCTCAGCTAACTTGCATAACATTTTTAAAGGTAGCTCTTAACGTTTTTTATATCTGGACCCCTTTGAGAATTTGATAAAAGTAATAGGTCTTCTCCCAAGAAAATACATGCATACGTATAATTTTAAGAGGTTCTTGAATACTCTGAAGTGCATTAATGAATACATCAAGTTAGGAATCTCTGACCTTATTGTTGGGATTTTAAAAGTGAAGTTATAAAATTTGTTCATACCCAGAAGAAAAAAAAATCATTTTATCATAAGGACATTTGCACTAGACTATTCATTGCAGCTCAATTTACAATTGCCAAATTGTGGAAACAACCTAAATGTCCACCAATCCAGGAATGGATTAACAAGCTATGGTATATGTATACCATGGACTACTATACAGCCACTAAAAAGGATGGGGACTATACAGCTTTTGTACAAATTTGGATGGGGTTGAAATATATCCTTTTTAGCAAAGCATCTCATGAATGGAGAAGCAATGGCACTCTACCAAGGAGGACAAAGTGAGACTCTGTCTCAAAAAAACAAAAAAAAAAAAATGGAGAAGCAAGAGTCCAATGTACTCAATTCTGATATGAGGACAATTGATGCTAGTGTATGGTGGGGGGAGGAGGAATGAGGGAGGGGAGAGAGGGAAGGAGGAAGAGGGCTATGGGGTCACTGTGTGTGATACACCTCTTGGGGGCAGGACTGTATTAATAGAGGGACTTCACTCAGCACACACAAGCAGTGTAGCCTGGCTTATTGTACCCTCAATGATTCCCTAACGATAAAAAAAAAAATGAAATTTGTTCAAATCACCTTATAGAATCCCATTTTAAAGATCAAATATAGGCTAGGCACAGTGACTCATGCCTATAATCCTAGCACTCTGGGAGGCTGAGGCAGATGGATTGCCTGAACTCAGGAAGTTCAAGACCAGCCTGAGCAAGAGCAAGAGCCTAGCTCTACTAAAAAAAAAAAAAAAAACAAACAAACAGAAAAAAAGAGGCAGCGCCTGTGGCTCAGCGAGTAGGGCACCGGCCCCATATACCAAAGGTGGCGGGTTCAAACCCAGCCTTGGCCGAACTGCAAACAACAAAACAAAAAAAAATAGAAAAACCAAGGCAAGAGGATCACTTGAGCCCAAGAGTTTGAGGTTGCTGTGCGCTATGATGATGCCATGGCACTCTACCTAGGGTGACAAAGTGAGACTCCATCTCCATAAAAAGAAAAAAAGATACAAATATACTAGAAATAAGTTATGGTAATCAATTGCAAAAAATAATAATTTGTTTCCTGCTTTAGTAGTAGATTGTGGCAAGCATGATGATTTTTTAATGTGGTTTTCTGAGGTAAGGAAAGCAAAACAAACCTTTGATTCTAAAGCAAAAGAGCCTCCAGATGTTGGCAACTTCTCTCCAATGAGCCTGATCAGAAAATATTGAGCAAATCGTGAATTCTTCAAGATAGCTGCTGTTTCTTCATCCACTTCAACAATTTCACCTTCCTAAAGGGTAACACAAAAAACACATACTAAGAGATGCCACTCTTTTCTCCATGGAAGAAAAGTGCCCCTAAGTTTACTAATGAGTGGCATTTCAGGATAAAAGACTGTATCATCTGGGTGGCACCTGTGGCTCAAGGAGTAGGGTGCCAGCCCCACACACCAGAGGTCGTGGGTTCAAACTCGGCCCCAGCCAAAAACTGCAAAAAAAAAAAAAAACAAACAAAAGACTGTATCATCTGACATGGTCTTCTCTTATGTTCAGATCCTGCTAGTTTCATGTTTATTTTCAGGTGGAAGCAACCAGTGTTATAATCAGTCTTTTTTTTTTTGAGGACAATGCTAAAAATGGACACTTATGCTCCAATGTCAAGTCCTTCCTCAGACACAGAAACTATTGCATTCCGAGTTTCACCTTATTCATCACTACGTGAGGGCTTCAGACAAAAGTGCTGGTGAGGATGTGGAGAAAAGACCTTTTTATACCATTGGAGGGAATTAAATTAGTACACCTGTGTGGAAAACAGAAAGGAGATTCCTCAAAAAATTAAAAAGAAAACTACCATATGACCCAGCAGTCCCACTACTGGGTAGATATCCAAATAAATGAAATCAGTATGTCAAAGAGATATCTGTACCCCCATATTTACTGAAGCTCTATTCACAATTGCCAAGATATGGACTCGACCTAAGTTGATCCTTCAAAAGATGAATGGATATGTATATACAATGGAACGCTATTAAGCCTTCAAAAACAAAAGCCCGTTAATTGCAGCAACGTGATGGAACTGGGGATCATTATGTTAAGTGAAATAAGCACAGAAAGGCAAATATTGCATATTTTTTCATATTTGGGAGCTTTAAAAGTGAATCTCACAAAGATAGAGTAGGATTGTGGTTTTCACAGGGCAGGAAATGTAGGGGGCAGGAGGATGGTGAGAAGTTAACTAAGAGTTACAAATAGTTTGGTGGAGAGACGATACCTAGTGTTCAATAGATCAGTAGGGTAACTCTAGTTTCCAATAATGAATGATTCACAAAGCTAGAAGAGAATAATTCAAATGTTTCTAGCATAAATAAAAGATAAATATTTAAGGTGATAGATATCCCAAGTACACTGATTTGATCTGTACAAATTATATAAATGTATTAAATTATCAGATATAGCCCCCAAATATGAACATCTACTATTTGTCAATAAAAAAAGTGAGTCCACGGCTCGGCGCCTGTGGCTCAACTGGCTAAGGCGCCAGCCACGTACACCTGAGCCGGCAGCCCGGACCGCCAAACAACAATGACGGCTGCAACCAAAAAATGGGTGGGCATTGTGGCGGGCGCCTGTAGTCCCAGCTACTTGGGAGGCGAAGGCAAGAGACTCGCTTGAGCCCAGGAATTGGAGGTTGCTGTGAGCTGTGATGCCATGCCACGGCACTCTACCCCGGGTAACAGCTTGAGGCTCTGTCTCAAAAAAAAAAAAGAAAAAGTGAGTCCTTATTGGTAATACTAACACTGAATGTCAATTCTCCAATTAAAAGGCAGAATGGCAAAATGAATTAAGACTGAGACCCAACTATATGCTGCCTACAAGAAATCCTCTTTACCTGAAATGACACATATAGACTGAAAATGAAAAGATGGAAAGGTATTGCATGCAACTAGAAACCAAAAAGGAGCAGGAGTATTATATCAGACCAGAGTATAAACCAAAGACTATCAAAAAAGACAAAGAAAATCACCATCTAATGATAAGGAGGTCAGTCCAGCAAGAGGATGTAACAATTCTAAATATCTATGCACCTAACTCTGGAGCTCCCAAGTATATAAAGCAAATGTTCAAAGATATTAAGGGAAAGATAGACTGCAATACAATAACAGTAGGGGACTTTAAAATCCCACTCTTAGGCTCGGCTCCCTTAGCACAATGGTTACAACACCAACCACATGCACCAAAGCTGGCGGGATCGAACCTGGCCCAGGCCAACTAAACAACAATGAGAACTGCAACAAAAAAATAGCTGGGCGTTGTGGCAGGCACCTATAGTCCCAGCTACTTGGGAGGCTGAGGCAGGTGAATCACTTCTTTGTTTGATTTTCTGTCTGGACCATCTGTCCATTACTAAGAGTGGGATTTAATTTAATTTATTTATTAATTTTTTTTTGAGCCGGAGTCTCACTTTGTTGCCCTCAGTAGAGTGCCAATACGTCATAGCTCATCAACCTCTAACTCTTGGGCTCAAGTGATCCCCTTGCCTCAGCCTCCTGAGTAGCTGGGATTACAGGCACCTGCCACAATGCCTGGTTAAATTTTTAGAGATGTGGTCTTGCTCTTGCTCAGGCCAGTCTTGAACTCATGAGCTCAGGCTATCCACCCACCTTGGCCTCCCAGAGGACTAGGATTACAGGTGTGAGCCACCATACCCAGCCTCACACATTCTTTTCACCATCACATGAAATATACTCCAGCATAAACTATATCTTAGGTCATAAAACCAGTCCTCAGCAAATTCAAAGAAGCAGAAATCAAAACACCTATCATTTCTGACCAAATTCTGTCAAACATTTCAATAAGAGCTAATGCCAATTCTATTCAATCTCTTCAAAAAAAAAAATTGGGGGGTGGTGCCTATGGCTCATCAAGTAGGGCGCGGGCCCCATATACCAAAGGTGGCGGGTTCAAACCCAGCCTCGGCCGAACTGCAAAACAGTTGTGAGCGTTGTGGCGGGTGCCTGTAGTCCCAGCTACTCGGGAGGCTGAGGCAAGAGAATCGCCTAAGCCCAGGAGTTGGAGGTTGCTGTGAGCTGTGTGACGCCACGGCACTCTACCGAGTGAGACTCTGTCTCTACAAAAAAATAAAGAGGATGAAATACCTCCAAACTCATTTTGCAAGGCCTGCATTACCCTGATACCAAAACCAGACAAGAACGTAACAAAAGAAAACTATAGGCCAATATCACTGTTGAACATGGACGCAAAATTCTCAACAAAATAACTAGTGAACTGGCCGAGTGTGGTGGCTCACATCTGCAATCATAGCACTCTAGGAGGCCGAGATGGGTAGATTGGCTGAGTTCAGGAGCTCAAGACCATTCTGGGTGAGAGCGAGACCCCATCTCTACTAAAAATAGAAAACTCAGCTATGCGTTGTGGTGGGTGACTGTAGTCCCAGCTACTTGGGAGGCTGAGGCAAGAGGATCACTTGAGCCCAAGAGTTTGAGGTGGCTATGAGCTATGATGTCACAGAGCTCTAGCCTAGGCAATAGAGGGAGACTCTGTCTCAAAAAAAAAAAAAAAAAAAAATGCTAGTAAAACAAAATCAACAACACATCGAAAAACATCATTCAGGCTTGGCACCTGTAACTCAGCAGCTAGAGCGCCAGCCACATACACCAGAGCTGGTGGGTTCAAATCTGGCCCAGACCCGCCAAACAAAAATGACAGCTACAACCAAAAAATAGCCGGGCGTTGTGGCGGGCACCTGGAGTCCCAGCCACTGGGGAGACGGAGGCAAGAGAATCACTTAAGCTTAGGAGTTGGAGGTTGCTGTGAGCTGTGATACCACGGCAGTCTACACAGGGTGATAGCTTGAGGCTCTGTCTAAAAAACTAATAAAAAAAACCTCAACAAACTAGGTAGAGAAAGATCATGTTCAAAATAATAAAGGCCATATATCACAAACCCAAAGCTAACATCATATTGAGCAGGGAAAAACTGAAAGCCTTTCCTCAAAGATCTGGAATAAGGCACCTGTGGCTCAGTGGGTAGAGCCCTGGCCCTATACACCGAGGATGGCAGGTTGGAACTGGGACCCGGCCAGCTAAAACAGCAGTAGCCTGGTGACGTGGCGGGCACCTATGGTCCCAGCTACTCGGGAGACTGAGGCAAAAGAAGCGCTTAAGCCCAAGAGTTGGAGGTTGCTGTAAGCTGTAATGCCACAGCACTCTACTGAGGGCGATGGATTGAGACTCTGTCTCAAAAAAAAAGAAAAAGACAGGGATGCCTACTTTCTCCACATTTATTCAACATAATTCTGGAAGTCCTTGCCACAGTAATTAGGCAAGAGAAAAAAATAAGGCCGTCCAAACTGGAAAAGAAGGAGTCAAATTAGCCTTGTTTGTAGATGATACGATCTTATACTTAGAAAAACCTAAATATTCCACAAAAAAGCTATTAGAACTGATAAAAAAATGCACAAAGTACTATATGATAGCATCAGCTAAGTGAGAAGCAATGCAATGTCTAAAGAAGGTACCGGGAGCAAGGGCCTGAGTAGAGAGATGCCAAAAGTCATGGAAATTTTTATTTACCTTAAATATAAAGTTTGCATCAAATATTAGCTCCTTTTCATGTCCTGTGATTCCTCCATTATAAATAACTTGGCATCTTTTGGCTGGTCCTGTCTTAGGGCATTTGAAGAGACGAAATGTAGCAGAAACAAAACGACAATCACCTGAAAACAGAATTTACTCATGTTCCGTCTCTGGCACTCCCACAGCTATCGGTTTGCTCAGGAGATGAGGAGCAAACACATTATAGAGATGATTTTCATTTTGCATATTATCAATTCTTTTTCTGGGTGCTCCCTCCCTCTACTTTCTGAATGACTTGAAAGTGCTTTATTAAATACCAAGTTTTGGAAGGGTTACCATTATATAGGAGACAAGATGGACGTCTCGAGGTTACATAAGGTCTCCCTAAATGAGACTCACTCCAAAGACACTAATCACCAAATCTGCACCATTCAGTTGCAGTTCTAATAGTCTCTGCGGCTGTTTCTTACCAATAACTCTTTCTAGTTCCTTGTTCTGAATTGTAATGAGATTGGCAGTGACCAAACGTGGAGGGCAGAACCCAACTTTTTGGGCAAGAATGGCAAGATCCTTCCAGTACAAAGCACCACCCAGGCATTCACCTAAGGGTGGAAAAAAAAACAACTCCAGACCAACCAATATTTAATATAGCACTAAGAGAATTATTCTTCTATATAATTGATTAGGGAATGGTATTAGTCAAAACATAGAGCCCAGGCTGGGGACACAGTGGCCTATATTCCTGAACTTTGGGAGGCTGAAGTAGGAGGACTGCTTGAGCTCAGGAGTTTGAGACCAGCCTGAGCAAAGAAAGACCTCATCACAGGGGTGGTGTCTGTGGCTCAAAGAAAGACCTCATCCCTACTAAAAACAGAAAAATTAGCTAGGTATTGTGGTGGGCACCTGTAGACCCAGCTACTCAGGAGGCTGAGGCAGGAGGATTGCTTGAGCCCAGAAGTCTGAGGTTTCTGTGAGCTAGGCTAAGGCGTGCCATTCTAGCCTATGTGACCGAATGACACTCTGTCTCTAAATAAATAAATGAATACATAAGTAAAAAATGTTAGTCTAAATAAAATTAAAATACTAAATTTTATATATATGTCATGCTTTTAATTGTATCATATATACACAGGAAAAAAACCCAAACTAGAAAAATATTTACTAAAATATTAAAAAGAGAACAGGCACAGTGGCTCACGCCTATAATCCTAGCACTCTGGGAGGCCAAGGAGGTGGATCCCTTGAGCTCAAAAGTGAAAGACCAGCCTGAGCAAGAGCAACACCCTGTCTCTAAAAAATAGAAAAAATTAACCTAGCATTGTGACAGGACTTGTAGTCCCAGCAGCTTGGGAGGCTGAGGCAAGAGGATCACTTGAACCCAGGAGTGTGAGGTCGCTGTGAGCTAGGCTGATGCCATGGTTCTCTAGCCTGGGCAACAGTGACGCTCTGTCTCAAAAAAAAAAAAAAAAAAATAAAGAGATTATCACTGGATTTCATGTGATTTTTAATCTTTTTTAATTTTAATTGAATTTTATTGTTGTTTTTTTTGTTTGTTTTTTTTTTTTTGAGACAGAGCCTCAAGCTGTTGCCCTGGGTAGAGTGCTGTGGCATCACAACTCAAAGCAACCTCCCACTCCTGGGCTTAAGCGATTTTCCTGACTCCGCCTCCCAAGTAGCTGGGACTATAGGCGCCTGCCACACCCCTGACTATTTTTAGGTTGCAGCCGTCCTTGTTTGGCGGGCCCAGGCTGGATTCGAATCCACCAGCTCAGATATATGTGGCTGGCGCTTTAGCTGTTTGACCCACAGGTGCTGAGCCTTAATTTTTATTCTTTGTGTGTGTGACATCAAATGTATTTATTCAATTTAAAATTCCTCTTTATTTTGATATTATGTTCTTTATACCTTTTTTTTATAGACAGGATCTCACTTTGTTGCCCAAGGTGGAGTACAATGGTAAGAGCACAGCTCTTAATGTGATATTTTAGAATAATTTGTAAGAGATAGGGTCTCGCTATGTAGCCCAGGCTGGACTTAAACTCCTAGTCTCAGGAGATCTTCCCATCTCAGCCTCCAAAGTATCTGGGACAATAGGTGTGTGCCACTACACCCAGCTTAGTAATTTTTTCCTTTTGGTGTGTTTGCCGATTTTTAATAACATCTATTTATTATTATATAATAAGAAAAAGTTACCATAATGCAGTATAAAAGAACTTTTGATTTCATAGTCAGACTGACCACAAGCATGCATTCATCTCCTTAACCTCCTGAGACTGTGTAAGTGACAATAAATGAATAAACAACATAATAATGATGAAAATATAAGGGAATTAAGGGAGCACCAGCTCTGGAACACTACGGTTTCAAGGTACTTCTCACATTCATTAGCACATTTAATCTTCAAAACAGCTCTTTACTGGCAAATTGTGTTATTATTTATGTTTCACAGTTTGGAAAACAATAACTCAAAGCTAGCAATTAAATTGCCCAAGGGCACGTCACCTTTGAGTGGCAGAGGAAGAAAGGAACTTTAGCTTTCTGGCCTAATCCCGTGTGATCTCACCTTACATAGCCTCATTCCCGGCTAACAGAGTGAAGCTCTGCACATGAACAGACATGTGCCTTAAAAGAAAACATGACAAAGCAAAACACCTACCCCATAAAACTTTGTGCGTTGTAATTTCTTCTGGCAATTCGAGGCTAGCATAGACGTCACTGAAATATAGTTCCCCACCATGCTGAAACGGAGGCATATTAGTCCAAACGAAAAGATTACGTTGGCCCAGATTGCAAAGAAATAGATGAAGGAAAAAAATAAATTTTAAAAAGGAACAGAATGTTTGAGCCGACCCTTTGTGAACAAATAACAGCTGTCTCCCTAGTTACAATCAATAGCCAAGTACCAAGGGTTCTTTTTCCCAGCGGCTTATCCAACAGATAATAAAATCACTTTCTAAGAATATTTCTCTCCTAAATACTGGAGATCTAAATTCTATAATATTTTTATCTTTTATATCTTGGTAAAGAGTCAAGGTCTATAAACTGGCATACTAACAAAGCTATTATTAAATTATTTCTATAGAATTATTATTATTATTTTGTAGAGACGAGTTTCACTTTATCCTCCTTGGTAGAGTGCCGTGGCGTCACACAGCTCACAGCATCCTCCAACTCCTGGGCTTAGGCGATTCTCTTGCCTCAGCCTCCCAAGTAGCTGGGACTACAGGCGCCCGCCACAACGCCCAGCTATATAGAATTATTTTTGAGCCTTATGGCAGACAAAATGTCAGAATTTTTGTTTATTTGTTTGTTTGTTTAGAGACAAGGTCTCTATGTTGCCCAGGCTGGATGCAAACTCTTCAGCTCAAGAGATCCTCCTACCTCAGCCTCTTGAGTAGTTGGAACTACAGCCACACATGCCACCTGCCCAGCTAAAATCTTTATTTTCTATCGTGGAAACACACATCTCATGATGCACATGAAAGTGATAGGGTTCCTGTAGATTTTCTTCTCAGGATGTAATCAATGTAAAGCTGAGCATGGGCTCACATTTGAAACCCTAGCACTTTGGGAGGCTGAGGCAGGAGGATCGCTTGAGGCCAGCAGTTTGAGGTTGCAGCGAGCTGTAATGATAGCTCCACTACACTCCAGCTCTGGCAATAGAGGGAGATCCTGTCTCCGAAAATGCAACAAACCAGGACTGATCCCCTCAGTTCTCACGGTACCTCCCTCTTCCCCTCACCTTCAGTACTTGGTACACCTCCTGCAGTGCTCGTTGTTTGTCAGGCACAAGGTTAATAACACAATTTGATCTAAAAAAGAACAGATGGATTGTCAGGCAAATCTACCCAGTACTCAGAAATCTTCAAATCTTTTTAGCCCTAAAGGTGGCCCCTACCATTTGTCAAAGCTACACCATTCTTCCTGCCTCTCTCTGGTGCTAAGACTCAACTCTTCCCCAAGATAAGGGAGTAGGCAGTGTTTAAAATGTCCATAAACTGTTAGCAAATTTGAATGTGTAGGAAAAAATATCAGACATGATTCCTATTTGTTTCTGACCTAATGTTCACCATGCAACAAGATGAAACTTGGGACCAGATTCCTACTACATAAGGCACTTGTTAGAACCTACATAAACAGCCTAAGTTCCTCAAAGGCTGTCACTGGAGCACGACCTCACAACTCATAAGGAAAAAGGAAACACAGAATCCTATAATTTGCCATAAAAGACATACTAAAGATAACAGGTCAGTGTGTATTGAAGGAGCAGACTTAGTGTTCTTGATAGTGTTTCGGGTTCATTGGTTTATGAGTAAGCTGCAAGTAAGTTCTCTCTTGGCTTGCTCTGCTACCAGTGAGCTACAAGCAGCTCAGACCAGCTCCTCCTTTATTAAGACATGCTAAGTTTAGTTTAACACCCTAAATGAGAATCAATACAGCAAAAAGTAGCATTTGTGTGTTCGAAAGGAAATGGGCTATACTTGTGAGAGTAAGAAGAAAGACCTACATAACGATATCATAACTCTCATTCTTGATTCCAGCCTCTCTCAATTTTTCAATGCAGCCATGAATAAAAGTCACATTTGGCACCTGGAAGCCAAATTTTTCCATGTGATAGTCAAGATACTTTTTAGCCACTTCCACCTAAAGGAAGAAAAATATACATGTGTGATCAAAATACAGATATTGTGATAATCAACATTTTTTTAAAATATGTTTTCCTAAAATTTCCTATCATGAACAGAATCCACTTCCCCTAGAGTTTTCTGGATAAGTAGACAAGCTTCCTATAGACATGCAGGAGATACTGCAGTCTAGGACATAAACTCCCTGCTGTGTGAGTTTAGCTTAAATGAACTCCTTATTCAGTAAGAAAATCCTTCATAGATGGCAGAAGGGAGGAAAAGATCAAACTCCACTGGTTGTCATGATATTTATTTATTTACTTATTTATTTATTTAGAGACAGAGCTTCAAGCTGTCGCCCTGGGTAGAGTTCTGTGGCATCACAGCTTACAGCAACCTCCAGCTCTTGGGCTTAAGTGATTCTCTTGCCTCAGCCTCCCAAGTAGCTGGGACTACAGGCACCTGCCACAACATCCGGCTATTTTTTGTCATTGTTGTTTGGCAGGCCCAGGCTGGATTCGAACCCTCCAGCACCACTGGAGGGTGTATTTGGTTGTATGTCGCTGACGCCTTAGCCGCTTGAGCTACAGGCACCAAGCAGTCATGATATTTATATATCAGGTCAAGCCTGTGACTTTGTGTTCTCCCAGAAGAGCCCCTAATTATCAAAGTTCTCCGCTTCCAGGACAGGAAGCACTAGTGGCTCAAGCGAACGTTGCTAAATCATAGTCTTCTAAATTATCTTTGGAGGATTGCCAAGGAAACAACTTTATCTCTAAAAGAATGCTTTTGAGACTGTGTTTCCCTCCTTGTCCTCCAAATCATTGCCTCACCTGCTCTTTGGTCATATCTAGTCCAGTGATGTGTCCCTTCTCACCAACCAGCTGACTAAGTGCATAGCAATCTCTGCCACTTCCACTGCCCAGATCCAAAATCCAGCAGTTTTCTAGATGCTCGGGGACGACTAGACCACAGCCATAATACCTGAGAAATGGAAAGCACACATTATATTCCTAGAGACTACAAGACATGGAACCACTAAATCGTATACGTCTTCCCTTTCTTCCTCCCTCCCTCCCTCCTTTCCTTCCTTCCATTATTTATTTATATTCCTTTTTAGGTGTTTAGTCTCCTCCCCTAAACTGTGAAGGCAGGGACATATCTGCTTTTTTTTTTTTTTTTGACACAGAGCCTCAAGCTGTCCCCCTGGGTAGAGTGTGGTGACATCACAGCTCACGGCAACTTCTAACTCCTGCGTTTAAGCGATTCTCTTATCTCAGCTTCCCAAGCAGCTGGGACTACAGGAGCCCGCCACAATGCCCAGGTATTTTTTTGGTTGTACTTGTCATTGTTGTTTGGCAGGCCGGGCTGGATTCGAACCCGCCAGCTCTGGTGTATGTGGCTGGCGCCTTAGCCGCCTGAGCTACAGGCACCGAGCCAAGGAACCTATCTGCTTTAACACAGTCGCAGTGGACACTGTGCTAGATACTTAAGCCATCGGAGGTATCTGTTCAATCAATACATTTAGGCATTAGCTGAGCATCTAATTCAGACCCAGGACTGCGCTAGCTACTGAGGCAGAAATCTAAGATTCCGTCCTCTAGGTGTATTTACTGGGAAGGTAAAACTTCTTAAATAGAGCAGTAAGATAATCAGGGTTTTTACAATCGATGAGGCAAGCTGGATGGACCGCTGGCAAAGGGTTAATTCCGCAGTGACTGCCATCACTATCTTGCATGAAAGCTGAAGTCTGGGGTCTTCATGGGGTAGCACAGGGCACTCTACCTCAAGACTACTTCTTCATGTACATTGTGCAAGGCTTCCCAGATGTGCTTGGGGACCGGCCTGGCTGCGGTGACACAGGCATTGGTCTGGAGGTCTGCAGATTTCTTCAGCACCTGCCCGTAGTAGGTCTGACCCAGAGGGCCAGAGTCGAGTGAGACGTGAAGGGGGAAAGAAGAGCTGCAGCTAGTTAGTGTCTGCAGCGCTGGGCTCCGCCACCACCCTATCCCCGCTCCGCTCCCCTCGCAAAGCCCTAAGGCCACATCCTGCCGGGTCCCCACTCCGGGCAGACGCACCGGCCTGGGGTGCCCTACAGCTCTCACCTGCACGTACTCCCGGATCTCGGTGTCGCGGGCAGCGGCCACTGTCGGGAGAGGGAAAGGTAGCTGAAAGGACGGGTGCCGACCACGGGATGGAGGAGTGGTTAGGGGTCAGGCAGAGGCCCGAGAGACGCCGGGCGGGCTAAGGGGTCGCGGCGCAGCTCTGGGGACCGCAGGCGGCCGCGTGGTCGGGACCGAGCGGGCTAGGGGCCTGCGCGGGGGCGCGGGCGCGGGGCGGGGCGCGCGCACTCACTGTCTCCCGCGCCTGGAGGGTCCGGGACCGAGGAGCCCCGCTCCTGGGCTGACCGCCGGCGCAGATCCCGCCCGCCCCGGGCCGCGCTCCAGCCCCGCCGCTTCCGGAGGTCCTGCCCGCCCGCTGCGCGCACGTCGCCGCGCGGCCCGGGACCGTCTCGGTGGCCTCAGTCCGCCCTAGCCACAGGACGCCCTCACTGCTCATCAGCATCTTCGTTGATTCCTCCATTGTGATTTTCATTGATAAATCTCGTGTTCCGCCTTCAGTGAACACCCACACACACAGGGTGGCCATAAAGTGCGTGTACAATTTAAAATAGACACGTGATTTTTGTTTTTCCTTTTGGGGGGAATGAAATCACCTTTCCTCCATCTAGTTTTTAAAGTCAGGTTGATTAAAGTATAATATACATTTCCGAAAATCTATCTTTCTTTAGCGTACAGTCCTGTGAATTCTGACAACCGAATACACCGCAATTAAGACAGTTACTCTTTAGTATGTGTTCTCGTATCTCGTGTTGTAGTAAAAACATGACCTTTGTTTTCTAATAAAAAAAAAAAAACCTTCGTTTTCTGTAAAAATGCTTTCTAAATATAAAGGTATTATGAATACTGACACTACCCTGTTGCCACCTCTTGTAAAACGTTTGAATAAATGGTATAGATCTTTAAACAAAAATAAAATAAAATGAAAACAGTTACTCGTCCAAAAAAAGTGTCTTCGTGTCCTTTTTATAGTCAATCCCTCCTCTCACACACCGCTCTTAGGCAACACAGGTCTGTTCTGGAACCGTTACCATAACTAGTCGTTCTCAGCCTATTCTGAGTTGTATTTAATAGGAAAGTAATTTAGCTAAGTTGATTTTTACCTCTAGTAATTTTTGGTTAACTCATACGTGTTTCCTACGTATTGTCACTCCATTTCGTAGAAAGTATTTTTTTAATTATTTTACTCCCACAATTAGATTTGTGTTATCTTATCTCGTTTTGTGGTTTAACAAGCATTTCTATTCATTAGCAGTCTGAGAAGATAGGGAAATCCAAGTAAAAGGGTGTCTACATTGAAGGAAGTCCACTCCTTTACTAAATAATACTCATTTTTCAATCTCATCTGCCAATAAGCCAAAAATTTTACTGAAATCCAGCTACTAAATTTTTCATCTTCCCTGATGTCAATTAGCTGTTAGAAATTAATAGGAAGGTGTTCTCTTTTTATATTTTTCACAAATTAAATCCATGGAAACAATCTTTGTTGGAATATTTTCATAGATTAGAATATTTCCAGCTATTAAGTACATAAAATGTACTTAGTGTTTTTATAGACATCACTTAGTTTTTTGGCAATCATATAATGGTGAAAACCCTCCTAAATTCATGTATTCCTTTTCAAAATATTCTCTCATAAAATAAGTTCCTTTAGGAAAGCAATTACTTCCTCATTGTTAAAACTGGTACCTGGCAGTGTAACCTGGTTTCTTGTGCCTTCAATAAATCCCCAACAATAAAAGAAAAAAAAACTGGTACCACTCTTTTAAAGGGACAGGTGAGTGGCAGGTGAAGGAAAGGAGTTTATCCTTTTCACTTGTGCTTGTTTTATTATACATTTCTGTGCCTGTAGTCTGAGATACGTGGGAGGCTGAGGCAAGAGAATGGCTTAAGCCCAGGAGGTGGAGGTTGCTGCAAGCTATGATGCCACAGCACTCTACCCAGGGCGACAGCTTGAGGCTCTGTCTTCAATTTGTGGTTTTGTTATAAGAAGCACTTGATAACCCTTAAATTTACTTAATCACACACAGATAAGCTGCAATAATGCAAACCACTATCAACTTAAATGGAGTTATTCTCACATTTCCCTCAGGGTATCTGGTGTGCTGGCTGTTTAGCTGTGACCACCAAACATTCTGATTGGTCACTGCCTCTCTACAGTTTTTGTAGGGTTGTTTTGTTTTGTTTTGAGACAGAGTCTCACTTTATCACCCTCAGTAGAGTGCCTTGCCATCACAGCTCACAGCAACCTCTGACTCCTGAGCTTAGGCGATTCTCTTGCCTTAGCCTCCCAAGCAGCTGGGACTACAGATGCCCACCATAACACCCAGCTATTTTTTTGTTGCAGTTTGGCCGGGGCTGGGTTTGAACCCACCACCCTCGCTATATGAGGCTAGCACCCTATTCACTGAGTAACAGGCGCTGCCCTTTTTTTTTTGTAGAGACAGACTTTATTGCCCTTGGTAGAGGGCCGTGGCGTCACACAGCTCACAGCAACCTCCAACTCCTGGGCTTAGGCGATTCTTATGCCCTAGCCTCCCAAGAAGCTGGGACTACACGCACCCGCCACAACGCCTGGCTATTTTTCTGTTTTGTAGCTCCACCAAGGCTGGGTTTGAACCCTCCACCTTCGGTATTTGAGGCCGGCACCCTACTCAATGAGTCACAGGCGCTGCCTAGGGTTTTTGTTTTTTGTCTTACTCACCTCCCTTCTAAATGACAGGTGTAGTGTATATATCTATAATTAAATAAGGCAATTAGAGTTCTCATATCAGGCCATATTTTAAATATTAGCAAAACTATTTGTTGAGATAAAAAATAAACATACATAGAAATTTTCATCTTTTCTTCCAAGGAGGGCCTTGTGTACACCACCACACATTCTACTTCGAAAGCTGCTGGTGTGACAATTCCAGGATGGCCTAGAAAGACAGATTTGAGTTCATTATATGGAATCATCTTTCAAAAGTGGAGCTTTCAGCACCTGTAGCTCAAGCAGCTAAGGCGCCAGCCACATACACCAGAGCTGGAGGGTTCAAATCCAGCCCAGGCCTGCCACACAGCAATGACAACTACCACCAAAAAATGGCTGGGCATTGTGGTGGTGCCAGTAGTCCCAGATACTTGGGAGGCTGAGGCAAGAGAATCACTTAAGCCCAGGAGTTGGAAATTGCTGTGATCTGTGATGCCACAGCACTCTACCCAGGGCAACAGCTTGAGGTTCTGTCTCAAAAAAAAAAAAAAAAGAAAGAAAGAAAGAAAAAGAAGTGAAGCTTTATGAAAGGGTCGGCATCCCTAAACAAAGGACTCCCCAAACATTGGAAGCGTTCAAGTAGAAGACAGGCGATCAGCTGAGCCATAACTTGCCAGAGGTACAATAGGTAGAGCTAAATGGATGGATTCAATTACTTCTTTTTTTTTTTGAGACAGAGCCTCAAGTATCACCCTGGATAGCGTGATGTGGCATTACAGCTCATAGCAACCTCCTATTCCTGGGCTCAAGCGAGTCTCCTGCCTCTGCCTTCCCAAGTAGCTGGGACTACAGGCACCCACCACAACACCTGGCCATTTTTTTGGTTGCAGCCATCATTGTTGTTTGGCGGGCCTAGGGCTGGATTCGAACCCGCCAGCTCAGGTGTTCGTGGCTGGTGCCTTAGCCGGTTGAGCCACAGGCGCCAAGCCTCTCAGGGTGGTTTTAATTTGCATTTCTCTAATAATTAAGGACGATGAGCATTTTTTCAAGTGTTTACTGGCCATTTACTGCCACCTCAGGTGTACATGGCTGGCGCCTTAGCCCGTTGAGCCACAGGCGCCGAGCCTACTTCTTTTTTTTCTTATCTTTTCTTTTTTTTTTTTTTTGAGATAGACTCTCACTATGTGGCCCTCAGTAGAATGCTGTGGCATCACAGCTCAAGGCAACCTCAAAGTCTTGGGCTGAAGCGATTTTCTTGCCTCAGCCTCCCGAGTAGCTGAGACTACAGGCGCCCACCACAACGCCTGGCTATTTTTTTTTTTTTTAACAAGTGAACAGTTTATTAAGAATTAAACAAAGGTATGATGTGATACAGTACAAGCAAGACACTCAAGATTGGTATAATAGTACTACTCACACAAAAACTTAAATTTCACCTCAAAAAAAATCACAAGACAGGCTCGGCGCCTGTGGCTCAATGGGCTAAGGCACCAGCCATGTACACCTGAGCTGGTGGGTTCGAATCCAGCCCGGGCCTGCCAAACAATAATGACGGCTGCAACCATAAAATGGCCGTGCGTTGTGGCAGGCGCCTGTAGTCCCAAATACTTGGGAGGCGGAGGCAAGAGACTCACTTGAGCCCAGGAATTGGAGGTTGCTGGGAGCTGTGATGCCACAGCACTCTATCCAGGGTGACAGCTTGAGGCTCTGTCTCAAAAAATAATAATAATAATAAAAAATCACAAGACAAAAGAAAAAGCAATTTCACTGTTATAAAATAAGATATTGCATGCAAAGTATTAACTCTGTCCCACCAACCTCCTAACAAACCAAAAACTATCTAGGAATACTGCTATGCTAACATATTAACCACAGTATAATCATTCATAGGAAAACAGTAATTAAGCAATGAATTAAATTAAATAACAAAGATAAAACTATCAAAAACTCATAGACCACAATGATTTTACAAAAAAAGCAATTCCAGAAATCTTATAAACAATAAAAAAAGAAGAAATATTTCAATATCATTCGACTTGATCTGGATACACCTGATATTGAAATTGGAGAAAATATATTGTTACAAAGAGAAATTGCAAACATGTTTCACTTACAGATGAGGATGCAGTATCCTAAACAACATATTGACAAGTTGAACTAAAATATTAATATTTAA
>CAUYRH010047959.1:0-41220 GCA_963574655.1 Perodicticus potto | reverse complement strand
CTTCCAAGTATTGGTTAATTTCCTGCAGATTTTCATATTTCTGAGAATAACATTTCTTGTAATATTCATTAAGGATTTTTTGAATTTCTGAGGAGTCTGTTGTTATTTTGTCCTTACCATTTCTGATTGATGAAATTAGAGATTTTACTCTTTTTTTTCCTGGTTATGTTAGCCAAAGGATTATCTATTTTATTGAGCATTTAAAAAAACCAACTTTTCGATTTATTGATCTCTATATATAATTCTTTTGTTTTCAATTTCATTTAATTCTGCTCTAATTTTGGTTATTTCTTTTCTTCTGCTGGGTTTGGGATTGGAATGGTCTTCCTTTTCCAATTGCTTGAGATGCCCCATTAAGTTGTTAACTCTTTCTGTTCTCTTGTGGAAGGCTTGCAGTGCTATAAATTTCCCTCTTAGGACTGCCTTTGCAGTATCTCAGTGGTTCTAATAATTTGTGTCTTCATTATCATTTTGTTCCAAAAATTTGGTAATTTCCTTCTTAATCTCATCTATGACTCATCTATCATTCAGCATAAGGTTATTTCGCTTCCATGTTTTTGTATGAGTATGCAGATTCCTGTTGTTACTGAGTTCAATTTTTATTCCATGAAAGTCCGAGAAGATGCAAGGAATAATTTCTATTCTTTAAAATTTGCTGAGATTAGACTTGTGACCTAAGGTATAGTCAATTTGGAAGTATGTTCCATGGGCTGATGAGAAGAATGTGTATTAAGTTTGGTTAGGATGAAATGTTCTGTAGATGTCTGTTAAATCTAAATGCTGAATGGTTAAGTTTAAATCTAAAATTTCTTTGCTTAGCTTCTTATTGGAGGACCTATCAACACTGCTGAAGGAATGTTAAAATTTCCGACTACTATGGAGCTGGAGGAAATCAAGTTGCTCATGTCTGTTAGAGTTTCTCTTATAAATTGAGGCACATTTTGGTTGGCTGCATAAATGTTAATAATTGAAATCTCATCATATTGAGTATTACCCTTAACAAATATGAAGTATTCATCTTTATCTTTCCTTACTTTTGTTGGTTTAAAGCCTATTCTATCTGCAAATAAGATTGCAACACCTGCTTTTTTCTGTTTTCCATTTGCCTGGAATATAGATGACCATCCCTTAACCCTGAATCTATAGTTATCTTTTAAGGTAAGATGAGAGATTCTTGTATGCAGCAGATATCTGGCCTGAGTTTTTGTATCCAGTCACTCAACCTGTGCCTCTTTAGAGGACAATTTAAGCCATTTACATTAATTGAGAATATTGATAAGCCTGGTAGGATTTTGAGTATTGAGTTTTCCAAAAGTCCAGTGGACATTTTTATTCCTTTCGCCACTGTGGAAGTTGGAATTTGATCAAAAGTTTTTGAGTAAGTTTACTTTTGGGGTGGAGGATTGCACTGGTCATTATGGAGGATAGGTCTGAGAAAATCCTGGAGAGCTGGTTTCATTATAGCAAATTTCATCAACATGTGAATGTTATTAAAGTATTTAATTTCTCCATCATAAATGTAACTCAGTTTAGCTGGATACAGGATCCTGGGTTGAAATTTATTTTGTTTTAGGAGATTAAAAGCCAATGACCACCCTCTTCTAGCTTGAAAGATTTCAGCAGAGAGATCTGCAGTTATTTTAATATTCTTCCCCTTGTAGGTTATGGTTTTCTTATGTCTGGCTGCTTTCAGTATTTTCCCCTTCATGTTAACCTTAGTGAAGTTAATTATGATGTGCCTGGGGGATGTCTTTTTTGGGTTGAGTTGTGCTGGGGTTCTGAAATTGTCTGCTGTCTGAATTTCAGAATCTCTTGGCATGTCTGGAAAGTTCTCTTTCATAATCACATGGAGAACAGCCTCTGTGCCTTGCGAAGCCACTTCATCACTTTCAGTGATCCCTATCAGATGAATATTGGTTTTCTTTGAATTATCCCAGAGTTCTCTGATAGAATGATCCATTTTTGCTCTCCATTTTCTTCCTCTTTGAGTGTTTAGGAGTGTTCAAAAGCTTTGTCTTCAATGTCAGAAATCCTTTCTTCTGCTTGCTCCATTCTGCTACTGAGGGATTCTACTGTATTTCTCAGATCTTTGAGGGCTGCAACTTCTTGTCTCAATGTGTCAACATCTTTGGTGATTTTGTCTTTGAATTTGTTGAATTCTTGAGACAACTTTTGAATTGCTTCTTGAATTTGTAATTGAAATTTTACCTCTATTATATTGATCTTATTTGCAATCCAAATTCTGAATTCGGTTTCTGACATCTCAGCCATCTGTTTATGAATGGGATCTTCAGTTGTGTCTGCCAAATTATTGCTTGGGGGTGTTGATCTATTCTGGTTATTCATGTTACCAGAGTTTTTGCACTGATTCTGACCCATAATTATTTTATACCGTTTAGCTAGATGAGCAGATAAGGAGAAGTTGGGTTAGGGGCTCCAGGAGTAGTGATTGGCCAGACCTTTGCCCAAAAGCTGGGACTGGAGTCTGTACCTTTTCCCCTAGAGCTTTGCAAAGGACAATGCTATGGCCTGAGAATCTGGGGGCCTTCTTGGTGTGGTGGGCTAAGTGGCCCTGTCTTATTTTCAGGTGATCTCTGTCTTACCCTAGTGAATCAGTTATTCTGGGTTGAAGTCTCTGCTGTGGAGAAATACCAGCAATTGAGTCACCCTGCCCCCCCACAGGCCACAATTGGAAAAGGAAAATCAAACCTTTCCACAACCACATACCTAGGGTACCACTTTGGATAGTCCTCAGGTGATTAGCCAGTCAAGAGGTCCAAATCAGTTGTCCCAGTCAGCACCAGTCTTAGGTGGGTGAGTTCAGAAGGTCTCTAGCAACTAGATAGCAGGGGTCTGCTGCCAGCTCAATTATGACTCGCTCCATGGGGTCAGAAGGACCCAGCAAGTAAATTAGTCTGGGAAGGTTGATGCCTCCTTCCCCACCTTGCACCTCTGTCACACCCAGTCACTGGTAACCCCGCAGGGCTGTGATCCAGTTCCCTCCAATGAGCAGATGCTCCAGGGGTTTGTGCCTGTCTTAGTCACAGGGAGATCTATGTCTCCTCAGCCAGGCCACCACTCTCTGCCACTATCTGGCAGGGAGAGTTGAGGCCTGACAACCTCAGGTCCTAGGGCAGTTCACTCAGTTCTAGCTCTGCCCCTAATTGATGTTGCTGACAGAACAGAACAACTGTGCAGAATTTGTTTCTGTCCTGGCCATATTCCCCTGCGGATCAGATGCTGTTTGAGCAACTCAGCCCTGTCTGTGCTGCTGCCCAGTCTCAGTTGCCATTTGTGTTGAGGCGAATGGTCAGAACTTGACACTCAGCTGTCAGTTCCAGCCTCTGGCTACCCAGCTTAGTTTCAGCTATGATCTCCTGAGAGCCAAGTGCATCTGAGGCTCAGTAAAGCAGTTCTCTGAGGCAGCCCTGTCCTGGGAGTCTTCTGTCTCTGCACATGTGTATTCTTAGTCCCCGCACTCCACCCAGGCCAGTACCACCTCAGGCATACCCTTTACTCCCAGGGCCTGTGTTTCCATCCCAGATCTGTTCTGCTAGTGGCTGTCACTAGAGAAGATGCCTGGCTTCCTCTGGTTGCCCAGAGAGAGACTGAGAGTGTCCTTTCAAAATATCCCCAGAGGTATGAGTTCTATTGTTCCTGCTGCTACAGCTGCTGTTCTGTGCCTTGGGGCACCAGTACTCCTGTATGCTTCCCTCTCGGTTGACCATCCTTTCCTTTCTCCCATGCCAGAGAATCAGCAAAGATCAGCCACAGCCTATGCCCCACCCACACCCCTTGAGAAAATGCCCAAGAATCTGGACTCCTTGAGGGACAGGCTTCCAGACCTCAGGGTGAGAGTGGAGGGGAGTGCTGGGAGTTTAAAATTGCAGGTAGAGAATATATAAAGTGTTATACAGTTTTATGCCTGGCAGGAGAGTGCCATGGCACCCTAGTAGGGGAAGGAGGTCTGGTTTTTAGAGGGTCTTTCCTGCGGGATAAAATGGGAGGATATTTGAACTCTGCTAACTTGTTTGTATGGAGTGTACCGCAAGTCGTTCTCATGGGGAAGGGACTCCCCTCTGCTTGGTGATGGATTTTGTACCTTTTGTTTGTATCCTTGTGGTCCAAGCTCACCTCAGCAGGGTTGATGTGCATTCTTCAACGTTTTCTCTTGGCTCAGATCTGAACCATCAGCTTTCTTACTAAACTTCAGTCCTTTAACTCTCCTTCTGGACCAGAACCTCTGTGGAAAGTTGACTCCAGTCGGCCAGCTTACTTCTGCCCCTTTTAGCTTAATCTTAAATGTTGAAGGGAAGGAAAAGGAAGACTATAATAAACAATTCAATATTTAACATATTAGGTGGTGTTAGTTATGAAGTAAAATAAAACAGGAGAAAAATCTTGAAAATGATATGAAAGCCCAGATTGGAGTAAAGCTAGAGCATACTCGGTGCAGATACCAGCAGGGGAAAGCTTCTGTTGCAGAAGAGGAGACACCGGAAAGCTCTGACTGGATACAAACATGGAATATTCAAGGAGTAATAAGGCCACCAGTGTGTCCATAGCAGAGGGAAGTAAATGGGGCAGTAATAAGAAATAAAGTGAGAGGTATGGCGGGGAAGGCAGCTTACATAGGGCCTTTGGATTTTCAGAAAGAAATGAGAAGCAATTAATATTCAATGATTTGAAGGAATACCATTTTTTTGACTTACAATTTAAAATAATCACACTGATTGCTCTGTAGAGAACAGACGGTAGGAAGCAAGATAGAAAATTAGAAGCTGAGTGAAAGCCTCTTCAGACAGTCCAGGTGAAGGCTAACAGTGGCTTAAATGAGCATAGCAGAAGTGTAGATGGTAAGAAGTAAGCCTATTTGTGATATGTTTGAAGACAGAGCCAATGAGTGATTTAATTGGCAGGCTTTTAAATAGAGCAGTTGGAAAAAGGCAGTTAGAATTCATTAATATAATTCTTTCCTAGTAGGTTCTGAGATAAAAAAGGAAATTCGTACTATTTCATCTTACTATGGTGCTGCTGTAACGTATATGTACAGTTTTGATTTCATAGTATTTGCTAGGTATTTATGTATAAATACCCGAAAAGACTTACAGTGAAGAACAGGTCAAGTGGAACTATAGTAAATAGGATGGGTCTTTCAAATCAGTTATCAAAGTGTTTTGTTTAGAAACAAAATAGAGTTCCCACTGATTCACTTTGGCATTTTCTGCTGATCACGCTGGTTGTTTGAAATTGAAAGAACTGGCTGAGACAGTTGGCATAAGCAGAGCCAAATAGAAATGCACATAAGCAGTGGCATAATTGTATCACAACGTGGGCAACTCTAGGAAGTGATTCAAAATGGAGAGTGTCTCCCGTAGTAGTGTTAGTTTTCTACTGAATTTCAAACACTGATCTCATCACTTTCTAATTGAATGCAAGGCAAATTATATATCTTTTGACATTACCTTCTTCGTTTGGAATTGCTAAAGATGTTAATACTTGCCTCCTACATATTTTGTTTATTATCTGACACTTCTGTATCCCATATCAGTACTTACAATTAACAACCTACGAAATTTAAGTTTATTTTCACATTCATGCTTAGAAATTATTTCTGAAGATTCCTCATTCTTGCACTTATTAAGTGATCTTCCACAGTGAACTACAGTATAGTCTATTTTTATTGCTCCCATAGTAATCTATGTTATTTGAGGCTATCAATTACTTGTATTTTTATTCTATTATAATTTCTAATTTTATATGCATCTGCCTATAAATGATGAGCACTCTGAAGTCAGAGAAACTGTCATACTCAAAACTGTGTTCTTAACACCTAGTACAATAGTACTTCAATAAATATTTAGAAAATAATGAGTAAATGAGTGATACGAGTCTTATAATTGAAATGATATATGTAATTTTTTGAATTGCAAGCAGATGAACTTCAAAGTAAATATTTTTTGCAAAATTTGTTTCCATAAAAACAAAAAATTGCCAATCTTTCTATCTTATTTTATTGAACATAATGTTTTAGAGATTAAGCCATGTCGTTGCATGTATCAGGGACATGTTACTTTTTAATGGTGAAGAATTTAATTTTTAACTCTAATAGTGTGATATCATGGTAAATTGTTGATGTGTTGTACACTTTGAGGAAATCAAAGAAAATGAGAATCAAATCTCCTAACATTTTCTTGACCATCTTTTTTAGCTCCTTTTTGTACTTACATTCATTTGTACCTGGAAGAGGACAGTGCACAAATACAGATTTAATACTAAATAAAGTAAAGTTCTCTTTTTATGGTGGTATATGATTTATTAAATAATGAAAACTTGAAATTTCAATGTTATTTCTGAATTTTGTGAATTGAATTTTTCTTCTTTTAATCATATTATTTTACTGATCCTTCTCACATCACAACCAGAGCAGTAAAGATTGTTTCCATGTTCGACTCTTAAATTATGAAAACTCTCTGTTAAGTAAGTTCATTTATGGAGGTTTGAATAATTTTATTTTTCAAATGGATAGGATAGCATGTAAATTTCTAATTTAAAATAAACAACAAAACTATTAAACAAAAAAATAAACAAATAGAGAATTTACCTGAACTTCCAATTTGAAAGTTCTAACCAGTGCTCAGTACGAGAAATGAGATGAGGAAATCAGTGGGCATCTTTGCACACTTTTCAGAATCCAAAAATATAAAGTCTTCCCTTGGTATCCATGAAGGATTGGTACCAAGACCCTCCCCCATACAAAAGTCTTCAGATGCTCAAGTCTCTTTACAGAAAAATGACATTCTACTTTCAAATAATCTATAAACATAGTCCAGTATACTTTAAATCATTTTTGGATTAATTAAAATGCTTAATACATGTAAAAGCTATATAAATACATTAGTTTAATATAGTCTATTTTGCTTTGTATTATTTTTGTTGTGTTATTTTCTTTTTCTTTTCTTTTTAACTATTATAGATAGAGAATAGTTGTACAGGGTATATGAAATGTATTGATATAAGTATGCTATGTGTAATGATCGAATCAGGGTAACTGGGGTATTCACCCACTCAAATATTTATTAATTTTTTGTGTTAGGAACATTCCAATTCCACTCTTTGAGTTATTTTAAAATATGAAAATAAAATTGTGAACTATAGCCATTCAGTTATGGTACTGAACATCAGATCTTATTTATTCTAACTGTATTTTTATACCCACTAACAATTTTATCTTTATTTCCCCCATTCTCTATTACACTTCTCAGCTTCTGGTAACCATCATCCTAATCTTTACTTCCAAGAGTTCAACTTTTTTTTTCAGCTGCCATATATGAGTGACAACATGTGAAATTTGTCCTTTTGTGCCTGACTTTTTTCACTCAATGTAATGTTCTCTTGCTCCATTCATTATGTTGCAAATGATAGGATTTCATTCTTTTTTATGGCTTAATAATATTCATTATGCATACAGGTATACACCACACTTTGTTGTTGTTGTTGAGAATTCATCAAGGGTATAAAGAATTAGTTTACACTGATTGCGGTTGTTAGTTGAAGTCCTTAAAATTGTGTCCTGCCCCCAAGAGGTGTCACCATACTTTCTTTATCCATTCATTCACTGATGGAAACTTAGGTTGATTCTATATCTTGTTTACCGTGAATAGTGCTGCAATACATATGGGGAGACAGATTTCTTCTTTATATATGTTGATTTCCTTTCTATTGGCTATATACCCAGCAATAGACTTGCCCAATCATATGATAGTTCTACTTCAGTTTCTTGAGGAAGTTAGATACTGTTCTCAAGAGTGGTTGAGTTAATGTACAGTCCCCTCAGCAGTATACTAGTTGTTCTCTTTCCTCATATCCTCTCCAACATTCATTATTGTCTGTTTTATGAATAAACATCATTTTAACTGAAATGAGATGAGATCTCATTGTAGTTTTAGATTTACATTTCTCTGATGATTAGTGATATTGAACACTTTTTTCTATACTTCTTGGCCATTTGTATGTCTTCTCTTGAGATATGTCTATTTAGATCTCCTGTTTTTTTTTATTTTTTAAAATTAATTTTAATAAATCATAACTATATACATCTATGGGGTACAATGTGATGATTTGATATACAATGTGGAATGATGAAATCAAACATTAACATAGCCATCACCTCACTTATTTTATGTGGTAAGATATGTATAATATACTTAGTTTTTTGAAATGTACCCTTGCATTGTGCACATTAGGTGAGATCCCATCAAATACCCACCCTCCTCTTGCCCTCCCTTTTCTCCTCCCCTCGTGCTCCTCTCTTTCATTCTTTCTGGACTATATTTGTATTTCATCATTTGTATGAATGTGTAAGTGATTATATATGGTTTCGTAATAGTATTGAGTACATCAGATACTTTTTTTCCATTCTTGAGATACTTTACTAAGAATAATATGTTCCAACTCCATCCAGGTAAACATAAAAGATGTAAAGTCTCCATATTTTTATGGCTGCATAATATTCCATGCTTTATGTACACCAGAATTTGTTAATCCATTCATGGATTGATGGGCATTTAGGCTACTTCCACAACTTGGCAATTATGAATTGGGCTGCAATAAACATTCTCCTATAAATGTCTTTGTTCTAAAATTATTTTTGTTAATCTGGTTAGATACCTAGTAATGGAACTGCAGGATCAAATGGTAGGTCAACTTTTAGTTCCTTGAGAATTCTCCATACTTCTTTACAAAAATGCTGCATTAGTTTGCTATCCCACCAGCAGTATAGAAGTGTTTCCTTCCCTCCACATCCCATACATTTTTAAACAGATTGCTTTTATTTTATATTGCAGTATTTGAGCTCCTTGTATATTCTTATTATTAATTTCTTATCTGATTGTTAGTCTGTAATTATTTTCTCCCATTCTTTGGGTTATCCTTTTAGTTTTCTGATGGCTTCATTTTCTGTGATAAAGTCTTTTATCTTTGTGTGATCCCATTTGTCCATTTTTCCTTTGTTGTCTGTGCATTTGAGGTCTTACTTGAGAAATCTTTGCCCAGACCTAGTCCTGAAGTTTCTTCAATGTATTTTTCTGGTAGTTTTATATGAGGTCTGAAAATTTAGTTTGCAAGCTCATCTAACAAAAAGTGCCATCTACCTCATTGCTGAGTATCACTGTGGTCACCTTCTAAGTAGAAGCTATGCACCAACACCAATGCCTAGACCACCCTTCAAAGCAAGTTTTGACCTCTTTATCTAGAATGACCATCAGAGCTCTCCTCATATTATCTTGATTTCTTGAATGTCATCAAGGTGTCTTCCTATCAATATTTCCTTATTTTAAGTAAAGAAAAAAGTCATTTTCTCTTTAAAATGATGGGGGGCCAGATGGGGTGAGAAGAGAGGGTATTCCAATACAGTTATTTGTTTACTCCCTCAAATTGTTTATTGCTGAGCTCCTTCTAAATCATTTTTGGATGCAACTTTCTCATGCCAAGATTTACAGTTAAGATTTTCCTAACTTTCTCTGTTCATGTTTACTTGTCTGCTATGCTTCTCACAGAAAGGAAATGATGATTTTGACACACAATTTGATTAAGTTTTTTTTCAATGTTTTTGTCAGTTCTGCTTGTTAATGGCCACTATGATCTCTCTTCATCAGTAACATTTTCTCTCTACTCAGAAATATAATCCATTTATACACTGCTGTTTTCTTTATGGCATTGTCTCCAACTAACATGTCCCTGGTTTCACTTCCACTCTTTCCAAGTTTAATACAAAATTTACGAATGTTAGCTTGTTGCTCTAATTCAATCTCCAACATTCTTGTGACACAAGAATGACATAAGCACACCAAAACATGCAGCAATAATGAACATCACTTAGTAAGGCACCAGCACACATAGACATGAACACAGCTGTGAAACACAGATATACCAAGGTTGTGAATCCTTACTGAATTGTTTATGCAGTGCTTCCAATGTAAGGGCATTGTGGTGAGTTTGCAAACTTAATTTTCAGAACTTTTAATTTCATATTTAAGTGTTTAATCCATTTTAATATCATTTTTACATGAGGTGAGAGATAGTTATCTATTTTTGTTTTTTCTACATTTGAGTTTCAAATTTTCTCATAACAATTTATTGAAGAGACTCTCCCAGTACCAATATTCTTGGTATCTTTGTCAAAAAAAGACTTGACTATAAATGTACAGATGTTTTTTTGGGGGCTTTCTACTCTGTTTTATTTGTTTATGTGTCTATTTAAATGCCAGTACCATGTTGTTTTTGTTACTATAGCTTTATAATATAATTTGAAGTAAGGTAATGTGATTCCTCCAGTTTTGTTCTTTCTGTTCATGTTTCCATCCCAAGGATTTTGAGCTGATGAACGTTATTGGCATTTTGATACCTAAATATTTCTATATTCTACTAGCTTAAGAAAGTTCTTTGTTCTCATTTCTTTGACTAAACTTTCTACCTTGACCTCTCTTTTTCTCTACTTCCTCTTTAACTAAGAGTTTTGGCCTTTTCAGTCTATTTTGTAGATCTTATAAGCATGCTTCTTTTTATTTATAATTTTCATTTTTTTCTTCTTTGACTGTATATTTTGATATAGCATACCATCAAGCTCACTAACTCTCTGTTCTGCTTGATAAATTCCACTGTTGAGAAATACTGATGTATTTTTCTGTTTGTCAGTTGAATTTTTCAGCACCATAATTTCTGTTTGATATTTTATTGTCATATTAATCTCTTTATTAAATTTCTATGAATTCTTTGTCTGTATTATGTTGAAATTCATTGACCTTCCTTGAGAGAGTCATTTTGATTTGCCTCTCTGGAAGGTCACATATCTTCTTCACTTTAGAATGGGTCACTGGTGCTTTATTTGGTCTGTTAGGTGAACTTACATTATCCTGGATGACTTTGATGAGTGTGGATGCTCATCAATGTCTGGGCATTTGAAAATAAGGCACTTATTCTAATCTTTTAGATCTGGGCTTATTTTTACCAGTTCTTCTTGAGAGCACTTTCAACATATTCAAAAGGGATTGAGTATTGCAGTATAAACTTGTGATCATTTCATCCTTACTAGTACTAGGGGCACCCTAAGACCCAGAATGCTTCTACTCTTGAAAACTCCTACTTACACTGACATCATGAACTTGGATGAGCTAAGGGAAAATTCCTTAGGTTGCCAGGCAGTCTCTATCTCTCTTTCCTCTTTTCCCCCAATCAAAAGGAGTCTTTTTGTGTTTTGGGCAGCCACTGTTTTTGCGTACAGTGGATTTAGAAATTCCTTTAGGTAGATGAGGCCTGGAATTGAAGAGTTCAGAAATCTTCTTGATACTTTATTTTACAGTGGCTAAGTTGGTCCCCGTGTTTCAAGACACATTCCTCTTTACTCCTTCTCCCAGATAGGAGTGTCTTGGAGAGTCTGCTGCTTGGAGTTGGGGAAGGTATTATACAGGTACTCCTTTGGCTGCTACACTGAGGAGACTATATACTGAGTAGACTGTACACTAAGTAGACTGTACCCCAGCTTTTCTGCACCCAAGAACAGGGTAGAACCAGAGCATGCCAAGGACTGTAGTTCTTGTTACCTAACTGCCACCCTAATTTTCCTTACATCTTTAGTCAGTCAGTCAAGGCGAGCTGGGTTGAAACTTGGGTTCTTCCTACTGGGGCTGAGAATTCTCCCTGTCCCAGGGCTGGTTTAAATATTCCCTCTGTGAGCACCAGCAGAATTTTGTTCTGCATTGTGTTCCCCTGCAACAGACCAGCACTGGGGTCTATTAAAAAATACCACACTTACTTTGTTCTCCCTCCCCCAACAAAGATTCTCTCTCTAAGCTGTACTATTTGGCATTAAGGGAGAGGTGTAGTGGTCAATGAAAGATTTTCTTTAATACCCTTTTAAATTTATTTTTCCTTAATATTATGTTAAGATCAGATACTGTGATTGCTTGCCTGGTTTTTTGGTTTTTATGAACATGAAATCTTGCATGGATCATTGTTTAGTGTGGTGTTCCTGCAGGAGGACAATCACTGGAGGGTTCTATTTGGCTATCTTGCTTTGTCCCACCTCCTAGAGTAAGTTTTTGATGACTTTCTAAAATTGTGTGTGTGTTTATGAGAATGAAGCTGAAGGAGTGCACTGGCTCACAGGGAAAGTGGATTGTGATTGATTACCAATTTCTGCTATAGAATAGAATAAGTATAGACAAAAGGCACAAATGTCATTGGTACTATTCTCTTGATTATAGCAGATCATGGTAAATGCTGTATCATTTATTCTAAGGGCAATTTAATTTACTTGGATGATATTAGGCAAAGAGCTCTTTTATACATCTTCGTGCCATGTGTACAGTTGTTCATAGAGTAGGTGACTAATCAGATTTGTTCTATTCAGGTACATGACTTGGGCTATAAAGTTATATATTTTGGGGTCATCTAAAGAAATGTTTCACTTATTTGCATAAGAGCAATTTTAAAACAGCAGACTACATCATCAATGGAAACCAGAAATTGTGTTTTATTCTAAACCTAAAAATAAATTTCATAATTTTTGTCTCAAAAAAATCTAGAAATATTTCCCAACATGAAACTGCATATTATATCTGTAAAAATAAAATGTTGGCAATAAGTATTAAGGAGGCTTACAGATAAGTTTCAGCAAAGGGATGGGGAAGAATCTGCTACACACATGCCAAGAGAATAAGGCAAGGGAAGAAAAAAAATCTAAAAGCGTTCCAACGGATTTAAATAGTATACCTGAAAGGCACCATATCTTATGTATTTTATGCCAGGAAAAAACAGCTTTTTCATCAATAGAGCTTATGAGGTTTAGAATAATTGAAAAGAAATTCAAAAAAGTATCTCTAACTTGAAATCAAGTAAGCCTTGTCTTTCTTGTTTGCTTTTTATGTTAATAATACCTGCCTATTTTGTAGAATAACTAAAATAAGCTGCACAAGTGATACATGAAATAAAAATTTCTGCCTGGTGGCCGAAGTGAACTACAGTTATAGTTTCATAATTACAGAGTTGTTATTTTTATCAAGCACACTTGCAATTGTAATGGAAAAGTATAACAAAAGGGTAGCACATGTAGATAACAATACATTTTAAAGAATTTAATACATATACTTTGCAACTACTATTTCATATTTATAAAATTATGATTTCACATCTTATAAATGCTCAAATGCCAACGCAGGTTTTCAGTATGATCATGAAAGTTCAGGATGCTGATGAAATTGTCATTTAGAAAAATAAGGCACTTGCTATACTGTGTTTAAAGTCAATATATTGTTGGAGAGATGGGTCAAAAGAGGAAGTATTGAATAAACATAATCTATTTAGGTATTTGTCTTTTATCTATGCCCTCTTGGCAAAGCTATAGAATGTCATGTGGCTGAATAGAACTCGTATATTTGATTTTTTTTTTTTATTAAATCATAGCTGTGTACATTGATGCAATCATGGGGTACAATGTGCTGGTTTCCTATACAATCTGAAATATTTTCATCAAACTGGTTAACATAGCCTTCATGGCATTTTCTTAGTTGCTGGTGGGAATGCAAACTAATACTTTCCTTTTGGAAAGATGTTTGAAGAATACTTAGAGATCCAAAAATAGACCTGCCATTCGATCCTATAATTCCTCTTCTTGGTATATATCCATAAGTTTGATTTTAATGCTGATATATGTATGTATATATATATATATATATATATATATATATCACACACACACACACACACACACACACATATGTATAGCAACTTTGGTACAATTATCAAAAGCCAAAATTTCCCCAGTACTTTGATTTTGCAGTACTCTACATATATCTCAACTTTGCAATATCTTCCAAGTAAATTTTGTGCATATAGGCATATATGGTATTTAGGTATGAATAGCATTTGTATATGGTTTAGAAACAATTTATTTTCAACTTCAATGACACAATTCTGATAAGGTTGTGGTAACAAACCTTTGACAACTTTGGTCTAGGAGTACACGAGATGTACGCCCCAAGCGATGACATTTTAATCCCTTTTCTTGGCTTTATAATTTTAGAGCCTTGTGGGTGTCAAGTATAGGAGGATTAAAATGTAGAGAGATCTTAATTAAATTGGCACTTGTTATATAAAGAAAGATTTAGAAGCTGAGAATAAAGCTAAACCAAAATAAGCTACAATGGGGAGATAGGCAAACAAAGGGAGAGGATGGGGGAGAGAGAGAACAAAAAAAAATGCCACGGTTAGCCCTCCTTTTAGTTTTATCAGCTACTATAAATGATTAAACACAAATCTCTCTGTTTTGCTTAATATTGTTTCAGTGAGTTTCTGTGATTTATATCTTATAAGGCGAGATAAACAGATACATACGGGTAGTTAGGAAAATACGATAAAAGAAAGTAAGGCATGTGACGAATACTGCTATCTAATATTTGAAGCTTTGTATTTAATTACATTGAAAGTATAAATTTTATCAATATTCATATTATCTGACAAGGAGTACATTAACTTTAATCCATTTATTCAGATAATGATGTAAAAGTGCATTTTTAGAATTCATATAATCTAGATTCAAAGATTTACACATTTTGTCAATCCATCACTAATTTTAAATTTTCTTTGTATCTCCTGTACTAGCAATTGGGACAATGTAAAATGGTCCAGGTAAACTCTGAATTGTCAAAATTAATTTAAAAATAGCATAATTGTCTTTCAGGAAAATCATCCTGGAGGAGGTTCTAGCTATTTAAACAATGCAGAATTTTCTAGGTAATCTCTGAACTGTCAAAATTAAGTTAAAAATAGCATAATTGTCTTTCAGGAAAATCTTCCTGGAGGAGGGTCACAAATGAATGTAGATGAGATAAAGAAGCAGTGTAACGTCAATGAACAGATCTGGACCAAAGGGAAAACATGAACATGAGGAGGAATAGTTCAGCCAGATATAACCCAAATGAAAGCAAATGAATGTGAGACTAATGACTTAATATAGAACCAAAGCTAATTCTACATTCTTAAGAAAGGTGTACATGGGCGAGTATTCTAGAAAGAGTGGAAGCTTACCAAGGTAGCAAGGCAATAAAGCAGGCTGATATTATGATGTTGCTTCATAATGTTAAAAGATTCTGTGAGTTGTATGAAGACCCTGGTAGCCAGTTTGGTTACTCACTTGTCAGGAAAATTTGGCTTTGGTCACTAACTTGTAAACTGACTCAGGAAAATAACCCTAGAGGGACATAGGCCTGTTGATTCTAAAAGCAAATGTACCAACCATTGCTACTGGATTACTCTCTTTGGGGAGTCACTAACAATAATACAACTTATCAAAGATTTCCCTCCAACATTCATTATTGTCACCAAGAAAAGCCATTAAGACACCATCGACTATGCTATTATTTCACCAAAGTTTTAATGCCTTCACCCTCACCCTAAAATTGTTTGACACTTCTGAGGATCTGGTACACAATGCAACTGATTACCTAGCACACATCTTAATGTACCTGTGGACAAATGATGTGAGTATTTCAGGGAGATGGTTCAGGAAGGCTGTGTGTAATAAGCCAAATAATTCTATAGCTGAAGAGGAGCATTTTAAAAATGGTAGTGATATTGTGAGTTTGATATAATGTGTGGAAATTCAAAGAGATGGTTAGAGATTTAGGGGGTCAAGGTATATGACTCTTTCTTTTTCACTTGTATTCTGGCTGGAATAGACCAGACAATGTTGGCCTCTCTCTAAGGTCATGGCACCGAGTTGATAATGTAGGTAGCTGCAGCCACTCCAGGCTCCACATACTGCTCACAGAAATAACCAGATAGAGGGCGGCGCCTGTGGCTCAGAGAGTAGGGCACCAGGGCCCATATACCAAGGGTGGAGCGTTGGAAACTGGCCCCTGCCAAACGGCAACAAAAAAATAACCGGGCATTGTGGCTGGTGCCTGTAGTCCCAGCTACTTGGGAGGCTGAGGCAAGAGAATCACCTAAGCCCAAGAACTGGAGATTGCTGTGAGCTGTGACACCACAGCACTCTATTGAGGGCAACAAAGTGAGACTCTGTCTCTAAAAACAATACTACTACTACTAATAAACAGATATAACCTCACCTCACATTCTGCTACGTATCTCTTACTTTGTACACCAAGACTTTTTTGATGCCATAGAGAATGAGATTCTGCTGAACCTAGTTGGTAGCTGCACACATGTACCAACTTGACCACAGGGCACTGAGGCTTACATTTTGGATGCTACTACTTCTGCCATGGGCTATAGAGTTCCTTGAAGAGTCAGATGGGGTAGGATATGTATGCCTCCTGAGATAAATTTGGACAATAGGAGTTCACTTAATCCTTCCTGGTTTCTTCCATAATAAATTTATCAGAGATGAAGTATAAGACCTCTCTGAAAATATTATTTGCAAAACACAATTTTAAGATAATTTATGGGAAAATAGAAAAAAAAAACAATAAGTAAACAGAAAATACTATAACTGATAGGATGCTATTTACATAGACCATCAAGGAAATTGTGTAGTATTTATGAACTATATTAGTCTTCAAAAGGCCAAAAAAAGAAAAGAAAAGAAAATGAGTTAAACAAGCAATTTAAGTGGGAAAAAAAATTCCTTGAAAAAAACAAACATAAAGAAAAACAGAATATAATAAAAATAAAGAACAGAAAACAATAAATTCTAAAATGAAGACATGATAATACAGGCTGCCGTAATGATCATGCGCAAATTGCATGTGAACTTTATGGCCACCCTGAATCTATCAGCAATGTGTACCTATCTCTATTTCTTAAAAACATCTGACACAATTTGGAAAGATTGAAACAATTTCAACTAAGAGATGGCATAGATAGATAATGTTATGAATTGAAACGAACTCATAATTATACAATTCACAGGCTTTAAAAAGAAAGAGAATACCACAAAATCTAAACACAATACATTTGAAAACAGATTAAATAGGTAAATAAATCTCTCCATAAATGTAATGTACCTACATTTAAACACACTAATTATGTGTTTAAAGACAATTTGCGATGAGTCTTTTATGTTTCTTTGTTCCTTGTTCCAAAGAATCTTTTCAAGGATGTTTGCATAGCCAGTAGCTTTGCAATATAAAAACAGTTTTTCATTATAGCAAAAGGCAGGTTTGCTTATTCTGCTGCCTTGGGGCTACATGTGGCCCTCCAGATCCCCAAGTGCATCCCCTCAAGCGAATCCAAACTTCACAGATTAAGTTCCTTTATTAAAAAGGATTTGTTCTGTAAAACTTAGATTCAGTCAAAAGGCCACACTTAAGGATCCAGCGACCACGTGTAGCCCCACGGCTGCAAGTTACCCACTCCCGAATAGTGTTTAATATGCACACAGTATTTAATATTTTCCATGCAGGAAACAATAGAATATTCAAGTTTATAGTTGAATTATGTCAAATAATCTAGGTTCACAAAATTCAAATTGATATGAACTTTTTAAGATAATAATAGAATATTTTCCAAATTATTCTGAGGTTAATGTGAATTTAGTAACAAACCCTTTAAGAATACTGATAAAAGAAAACTAATTTCACTTATGAATGTATTCACATTCTGAGTTCAATAAAGTCAATCAATTTTAATGGTATATCAAAAAAGACAATATAGCATCACTGTTTGAATTATCTATAAACTATTACAGAATTTTAATACTTGAAATATGTCTTAAGATAACTTATCACATCAACAGTGAAAATAAAAAACAATGAAATTGTTATCAATTGATACATTTACTGGAATTAAATATTTAATCATGATTTTTTAAAAAGTAGCTAACTGTAAGTGGAATGTCTTTAAACTAATAAATGATGAATTCCAAAGTAGTATATGAACCATCATTCTTCATTGCTATATATCAAAAGAAACCTTATAAAAATCAATAAATTTTAAGGCTTACTATCATTGGTTGCATTAAATTGGTTACAAAAGTTTTAGTTAGTATGAAGATGATGAAAAAGTGGTAGGAATTATTAGAGGAATTTAGTTGTAATTGCTTATAAGTGTTACAATCACCTGTATAGAAAACTACATTAAAAACTCCTAAATATCTACAGACAAATGATTAACCTCAATAGGATATCACAGCAAATTTTTAAAACATAAGATAGATATCCAAATGTTAGTTATATTTGGATATTCTAGCTACAACTAGAAAATCACTCTGGATGTTTAAAATTCTAGAGAACCATCCATGATTAGGAGACCATGAAATTTATTAGCGAAACAGATATTACATTTCAAGACTAAAAGTACTTAATAATCATCAATAAACAGTGGTAATGTGCCCCAACAGTCAAACCAGATGCACTCCTTCATTATGGAGTCAACATGTATGCAGGAAAAGCAATTATAGTGTTATTAAAATAATGCATAAAACTTAGACCAGAGTAGTAGCAAAAGTATTAATGAAGAGTCAGATACTGAACATGTTTTGTACATATAATGAAGAAGATTACATATGAGACATTCTGCTTTGCAAAATGGAGTAAAAAGGTACTCAAATAATAGTGTCTGTGATACGTATGAAGGCAAAGGATTTTCATGCAAATTCATAAAACATTTTAAATAAATTTAAAGTGACAAAGCATAATGAAGGACAAGAAAAACAGGAGGTATTACACAAGAGAAAGCACATGAAAACATATCCAACTTCATTAATAATCACAGGAATCCATATTAAAAGTTGATCAAGAAAAATTTATATCACTGAACAAAAGATGGACTAGTCTTTCTTCCAGAATCAACTAATAAATCTGGATAAAATACCTTGTATATGAAATCATGTTTTCAGACATTGAATAACAGGCAATTGGCAATGGGGCTATAACCCCTGAGGGATGGGAAACAAAAAATGTCTCAAGGCTGTCCTACTTTCTAACTAGAGGTATTTACCAGCCCTGGAGAAGGGAGGGGGCAGTCCCCAAGTAGGACAAAACAGTCTCAGCAAATAGAGAAAAAAGGGCTTCAGAAATCTACACAGGAGTTCCCATGAGTCTGACTAAATTCTGAATTGCATATATAGCTACTAACCTATCTGAACTTCATTAAATTCAAAATAAGAAAATTAGAAAGATGACTTGTTTCTCATCATGAATATATACAAGCCAGCAGACCTTGGCATGGCATCTTTAAAGTACTGAGGAAAAATAACTGACAGCCTAGAACTCTACATGAACACACACACACACCCCATTTTAAAAAGGGCCCAATATGGGTAATACGAAAACCAGAAATAACTTAAATGATCTTTAACAGTTAGATAGTTTAATAAACTATGGCATATCCATATAGAGGAATACTTCTTAGCAATAAAAGGGAACACACTACTGGTACATTCAACAGTTCAACAGCTTGGATAAATCTAAAAGTCCCTATGTTGTGTAAAAAAGCCAAGCAAGGGCAGCGCCTTTGGCTCAAAGAAGTAGGGCGCTGGCCCTATATGCCAGAGGTGGTGGGTTCAAACCCAGCTCCAGCAAAAAAAAAAAAAAAAAACTTTTAAAAAGGCAAGCAAATGAAAACATAGGCATGATCCCTGTCATTGTGGATACCTAATAAGCAGCTCCATTGCTTATCGTCACACTGTCCCAAAATAAAGCAAGGAGCCTGGGCCCTTGTACCTCCAAATCAACTAGTTTGTTTGTCCCAGGTCTGAGCAGTCAGCGGAGCAGGAACAGGAAAGTGGGGAGCAGCAGAGGAGCTGTGGTGGGGGATAAGTCCTAAGGGGGACGCCTGGCAGTGCAATACAGCATCACATCCACAGAGTAATGTTTTGTTTGGTTTACGGTTTGGTTTCATTTTGCTTTGTTTTGCCCTTAATTGTAGTTTCTTGGTTATTTCTCATAGAATTTTGTTTCATATTTTCTGCATTCCTTGTATCCACCAACTACTTCCAAATTTTAAAAAATTATTTTAAGATTCCAGTCAACATAATGTGGCTCAGAGAAAATCAGTATTCACAAAAATATATACTATTCCCTGTTATGTGAACAGGGCAAAAAGTAGAACCTGAAATATAACCAGTTAGAAGATATTACATATATGATTTATAATGAGATACGTATTCTGAAATTAGGTCCTCATATGAGGCTTTATGCACTGATACAGAACAAATATATACAATGCTCCAATATATCTTACAAACAATAGGTAGAACTTCTTTTCCTTATTGGAAGCCACTTCATGTGTCACTGATCATTTCACAGGTAATTTCATAAGAATCCTCACCTTCACGGCTCACAGCATCCTTTGAAACTTCCTTGGCTTTGCATGCTACCTCAAAGACTTAGAGGCGAGTGTAAATAATGTGTTTTAATGATTGATGCTTTGAAATCCTATGAAGTTTAGAATGAGATTTGCTAAGAAAGATACTTGGTTTAATTAAGGGTAGGTACCGCATACAAAAGCACCGAGAATGAAGTATTGGATGTCTGTGTACTTTTGATAAGCATTTTTTTCATCTGTCAAATGAAAAAGGGAAGATCACGCTTTATACTGTGCTAATGGATTTTCTCTCTTCTAATAAACGCAAAGCTTGAAGTGAAGGAAAAGTGCTGCATATCCCATTTCCATGATATCCATATCCATTTTATTTTATTCTTAAATGCAGATTTCAAATGTTCTTATCCATATACTATTTATGCTTTATGCTGGAGGTTATGTTGTGTGATTAAAAAGCAAACTAGACAGGAAACCATGTATTTATCTGTTTCCTTTATAAAGCTACTATGTGCTTTTTGAAAAATTGAGTTTAAAATCGAAAGTTTTAAAATATACATGATAATTATTTGAAGACCACATGCCAGATGAAAAGATTATGGATGCTAGAGCAATATGAGACCAAAACACTAAATAAGGCTATATTATGTTTCTTCTTTTAATTGATTTTTAAATAGACAAATTTTAAAGACACTAAGGATAAAAATTTACAAATAAGTGTTGGCTCAGTGAGTAGGGCGCAGGCCCCACATACCAAGGGTGGTGGGTTCAAACCCAGCCCTGGCCAAACTGCAACAAAAACATAGACAGGCATTGTAGTGGGTGCTTGTAGTCCCAGCTACTCGGGAGACTGAGGCAAGAGAATTGCCTGAGCCCTGGAGTTAGAGGTTACTGTGAGCTGTGATGCTACAGCACTCTACAGTGGGTAACAAAGTGAGACTGTCTCTTAAAAAAAAAAAAGTAATTTTGTTTTCCATCAGACCACTGATGCTTTGTTTGTTCTAAAAATATGATGTCTACATTAACATAGAAATCTACGTATACATGCGTATATTCTTTCCTCCTATTTGTGCATTGACAAATACAAGCTAATTATTCCAAGAGAATAACTGGTACTCTGATAGATTTGGAAAGTACATAGAAATACAAGAGAAAGTAAATAAATCTCAGAAAGGAAGGTTCAAGACAGTCTCAGTAAAATCAAGCAATTTTTATTTCTATTAATAGCATCTAAGTAATATATACTCAGAAGCCTATGATCTAAAGAAACAGGCTTCTGCCACACACTTCCTAACCTCCAAGGCTATTCCCCCAAACAATCACCTGTAAATATTTCTTCTGCTGATTAAAACTCTACAGACAATATCTGCTGACTACATTTTTATTTTTGGTATGCTTACCAGCCATACAAAAAATAAAAAGAGAAAATTGGTTTATGTGAACCATTTTTCTCTTTACTTCACTGTCATGTATTTGTATATATACAGATTGTACTTTAAAACCTTTACCTCTTTCATGTTTACATGGATGGAGCTGGAACATATTCTTCTTACCAAAGTATCTTAAGAATGGGGAAAAAAGTATCCAATGTACTCAGTCTCACTATGAAGCTAACTTATAGCTTTCACATGAAGGCTATAACCCCAGTTATAGCACAAGAATCTGGGGAAAGGGGCAAGGGAAGAGAGGGGAGGAGGGAGGTTACCCTCCAGGGTAATTGGAGGGGCCACACCTAACGGTGCTTCTTAGAAGGGTACAGGTGAAACTTAGTAAATGCAGAATACAAATGTCTTCATACAATAACTAAGAAAATGCCATGAAGGCTATGTTAAACAGTTTGATAAAAATATTTCAGATTGTATATGAAACCAACACATTGTACCCCTTGATTACACTAATGTACACAACTATGATTTAATAATAAAAAAAATAAAATAAATATGTAAAATCTGTTGGGAATATAGAACAGATATTCCTTAATTATAATTTCAAAACTTAAAACTGAAGGTTTTAAAGCAAGTATTTCCAGAAGAGTTTAAAAATCTTTTCCCCTAAATTTATTTTTTAAAAATAATGACAATAAATTGTGTAGTATTTCTGAAGGTCTGATTACTTGGCCAAGTATTCTGGCACACACTTGCAATCCCAGCACTCTGGGAGGCGGAGGGGAGTAGATCCCTTGAACCCCAGAGTTCAAGACCAGCCTGAGCAACGGTAAGACTCCTCTCTACTAGCCTGGGGTTGTGGTGGGTGGCTATTGTAGTCCCAGCTACCCAGGAGGCTGAGGCAGAAGAATTGCTTGAACCCAGGAGTTTAGGTTACTGTGAGCTAGACTGATACCATGGTTCTAGCCTGGGGAAAAAGAGCTAGAGTCTGTCTCCAAAAAGATAAATAAAAAATTAATTAATTAATTAATTAACATTTGATTATATGTACAAAAAATGTGCATATATATATATATATAATAAAATAAAACTAATCAGAGTTATGTGGTTAGGCTTTTAATTTGTTTCTGCTTTTTTTCCTGTTATAACAAAATTAACAATGAACATCTTTTGAAAGTATGTATAGTTTGCAAATGTAGTTTGGGGATTAACTTTTAGTGACAGAGATGATAACTCAAAACAAATGTATTCTTTATTTTCATAGATATTTTCAAATTGCCCTCTAAAGTATGTATGTCAACATACAACATACACTCTTGTGTCTTACTTCCTAGTCTCAATTATGTTTGTCTTTTTCAATCTGATAAGCAAAGCAGTTCATCACTCTTTTGTTTCAGTTCCCATGTGTCCAGTTGTTAGTAAGGCTAAATAACCTGCCATGTGCTTATTGCCTATTGGTCTTTTTTATTCTATGAACTCTTCATAAAACTTGTCTGGCTTGAGCTGTTAATTTTTAGTATCCATGCTTGGGTATATTTTTATTGCTAAGAATTACTATTTCATTCAATACAGTCATTAAAAACAATTTCCAAGTTTGTTCCGTAGTGTTTCTTTCCTCCAAATCATTGTTTGTCATCTTAGAAACATTTTAGTCATCTGGGTTTTTCCATAATACTTCAGTATAGTGTTTATTTTATTTTTAAATTTTGAGTCAAGTAGAATTTTAAAAATATTTTCTGATTTTTTCATAATTATTTTAAAATTTATATTCTCTAACTTGACTGCATTGTATTTCCAAATGGTAGAACATTTGGAAAGACTCCCACAGTGTTATTATTGCTATTTTATCTGATTTATATCTACTCATACGTTAGAGCTTTATAGGTCATGAGCACTTCATTGGTATTTTCCAGTGAAGTGCCTTTCTTGTGAAATTTTTCTGTTTCCCGTGAAACAAATCTGTTTGGATTATCTCTTTCCTATCTTGTCAACCTTAATACCTCACCTCAATTCCTTTGTTGGCCTACATTTTCCTTATTACACAGTACACATTTCATTGTGAATTAAATGGCCCTGCTCCCTCTACTCTGAGTTTATTCATATTCTTATAATCACATTCTATTTTTCTTAAGAAATCAGTTTCGTTACTTTCATTCAAAGAATCCCAGCTGATAGAGTTTCTCTTACTTTCATCAATGAACATTGAAATAAATATTCCTATCACATCACCACAAAAATGATGACAACATGAGGTAATGCATTATATTAATTAGTCAGACCCAGTCATTCCACCGTGTATACATGCCTCAGAACATTATATTGTACACTACACCATGAATACACACAATTTCATCTTTATGTTTTCATAAACCTAAAGGGTGCCAAAAAAGTATACGTATTTTAAAAATGAAAAAAACTGTATTGTAATACTCAAGTTATGTTTGACTCCTGAAATTATAAGAGGTACTCAAAGGCAGGGATTGTCACTGAAACATAATTTTGACATGCTGAGCTAAAACTCAACCATGGTTGGCTTAACTTCAAGTCAAACATGCTAATGAGCACCATTTTCATCTCTTTTATCTACTTCTACGACGTGAGAATTATATTACGATCCAAAATTCAACATCACATTTTAGGGGAAAAGTAATGATAAAAATAAATACAAACCAAAAATAAATAATACTCCCTCTCTGTCTCCAAAATGAGTTTATATCCAGCCAGAAGTTTGTTGTCTCAGAAATCAACACCTGCCAAACATGGAAAATATAATTCTGCAAAGTACCTTCGGCTTTAGATAAAAACAGTTCCAATTGTTATATGAGTGCAAAACTGCACTGCTCTATGCTAGACAACTTTCCACAGGCTTCTCTATTTGCTAGACAAGGAAAGGGGACACTTAACGTTTATTGAGCTGGATTTATGAAGCTGTCAGTGAACTGACATATGGCAATAAAACGTATTGTGGCTACAGCCTAGATAATCTGTAGCTGAATGAATTACACCAACTCTGGTGCTTGAATATTCATGCAATGGAAATAGTTCTTGCAACAGATTTCTTCATTGTCTGCAGGTGCCACAGCATGGTTAGAAGTACAGTTAATTGCACTGTAGGACTGGTGGGAATTCACACGTTTATAGAATTGGCTTGTTTTCTGGAAGAGTATTCATGACTTGTGTAAGGAAGCCAAAACACCCATAATTAATTATCACAACTGCAAACACTTGACTTCTGAAAAAACATTCAAAAAAGAAGGATTTCTTCATATTGTGTTAATAGAGAAATTTTATCTTCATCCGCCTTTTAGGGAACACATACATTTACATTCCAGGCTTAATAAAATAAAAGTGTTGGTTATACCACTACACTCAAGCTATATGCATCACTGCTAAACCTCCTACCTCAATGGGATTACCTAGTTCTATAAGCTTAATTAGAAGAGATGCTTTTCCCCATGGCGCATAATTAAAAGCAAAGTGTTCTATTTACTTCAGCAGAAGATCTGTTAGAGGATCTCTGAAGGGACAAAAATTAATCATATATAAGGTATGCGCACTTTTTCCTTATAATCTAGTATACAGAGCTGCATTGTAGGACTCAATCAGAAAAATGTACCAATAATATGGATTTCGCATTGGTCAACGATTTTTTTTTTTTTTTGAGACAGAGTTTCACTTATTAACCCTCAGTAGAGTACGTGGCGTCACAGCTCACAGCAACCTCCTACTCCTTGGGCTTAGGCGATTCCCTTGCCTCAGCCTCCCGAGTAGCTGGGACTACAGGCTCCCGCCACAACGCCCGGTTATTTTTTTGTTGCATTTTGGCCGGGGCTGGGTTTGAACCCACCACCCTCAGTATGTGGGGCCGGCGCCTTACCCACTGAGCCACAGGTGCTGCCCAACATTGGTCAATGATTAGAGAATTGTTGATATCTTAAAATGTGTTAAAATTCAAAATGCTATTAATTTTAATACAAAATATATGGTCTATTTTTATCCAAATCAAATTCACCATATTTTTGCAGATTTTTCTTGCTGTAGAGACATTTTTCTCTGATAAACTGTCACTTTTAGTCTTTCATTCAATAGCAACAAATGCTGTGTGGACTATTGATACATCATCATACAAGATATCGTGGAGATAAAGACACAAAAAGAATTGTTGCAATACTACTAACATAAAAATGTAAAAAATATATAAAATCTATGTATTATAATTTGTAAACAAATAGAATAATCAGTGCCTGTTGAGTATCTATTATGCTGATCCATGCATAATACACTTTTGAACATTTCCTGGAGGGCAGACCTAATGGCGACAACTTCCTTTAGCATTGGCATGTCTTCACTTCTCCATCATTTATGAAACTTAGTTTTACAGGATATAAGATTCTTGGCTGACAGTTGTTCTATTTAAGAGGACTAAATACATAGGGCCCCAATCTCTGCTGAGGATTTTCCTGGCAGATTAGTTGCTGTGGCATCTTACAGCTTGCAGAATTTTCCCTTTAATTTTGACCTTGGCCAGGTTCATGATTATGTGCCTTGGAGATGTTCTATTTGTCATGAATCTTCCTGGTGCTTGATAACCACCTTATATTTGGTTAAATAAATCTCTAGAAATTCCAGGGAAGTTATCCTCAATAATTCCCCCCAATAGGTAAATAGTTTATCTGTACTTTTTTGCTTCTTCTTCCTCCAGGATACCTATAATTCATTTATTGGCTCATTACCCATGATTCTATATTTTGTTTGGTGATTTTTCATTCTTCCTTATTTATTTTCCCCATGTCTTTGACTTGGTTAGTTTAAAATATTTGTCTTCAAACTCTGCATTTCTTTCATTTGCTTGGTCTAGTGAGTCTGTTGTTGAAACTTTCTGCTGTATTTTGTAATTCCTTAAATGACTCATTTCTTTCCTTTTTTTTTTTTTTTTTTTTTTGTAGTTTTTGGCCAGGGCTGGGTTTGTACTCACCACCTCCAGTATATAGGGCCAGCACCCTACTCCTTGAGCCACAGGTGCCGCCCCAATGACTCATTTCTTTAAGTTGTATGTATCCTTTCTTATGTTGTCTGTCTCTTTAGTGAGTTTTTCAAAATTTTCACTCATGTCTTAAAATACAAATATTTTTATTTCTTTGTTTTGGCTTTCAACTTTCTCTTTAATTCCATTCATCTATGTGCTGCCTATATTCTGAATTCCATTGCTGACACTTTGAAAATATCCTTTCAGTTGGAGTCCATTACTATGGGTCCATTGTGATCTTTGGGGGGTGTTGAACTGCTTGTTTTTTTATTTCTGGCACAGTTCTTTTGTTAGTTTCTTCACATCTGAAACCTCCTCTCTCAGCTCAGGGATGACAGGATTGTGGTGCACCTGCTTCTTTCCTGGGAATACCCTACTTAGTGAGAAGGAGAAGAAATCCTTACATGGCCCATTGTGTCTTACTGCAGAGGACTGACCCATTGGAGAGGAGTGGCTACACTGAGATCCTGTAATGCAGTTGTTGTCCTGCATCATCCTGTTCCCCTGTGGTTGTCACAGTCTAAGGCAGCACTGGGGGATATTCATTCAGATTGGTGAGTAGGTCCCTAGGCCACTGTTGAAAACTTGGGCAGGGGGATGAATAATTCCCTCTTCACCCAGGTGGTTGGTGTGACCTGGCCAGCACCTGGTCATGTCACGGGACCATGGCACGTGTGTTATGGGACTGAAGCCAGCAGTGGAGTGAGTAGCAGGACTTTGGCAGGTGCCCAAGCACATCACAGGATCTTGGTTAGTGCCCAGGAAGATTGCAGGGCCTTGGCAGGTTCCCAGGGGAATATAGGACCTTGTACAGCCAGCAGCTGGTTGGGTCATGGGACCCGGCGGGTGCCTTGGCACATAGTGGGAAAATAGCCAGTCTAAGCCTGTTCAGGGTGGGTTGCAAGAAGTGAGGGAAGGAGGAATGTGTCTCTACTGCTAGTAGGTCTTTGGCAGGTGCCTCTGTGGGTCACAGGACATTTTTGGGCACCTGGACAGATCAGGGAGAGTAGCCAATGCCTGTGCAGGTTGTGTGGCTGCAGCAGGCAGTGGGATGGCTCCTTGGGCCAGAACAGCTTGGCCACCCACAGCTGGCAGGGTGGGATGACACACTGTGACCCACTAGGGAGTCACAGCAGCTGTGGATCTCCCAGTTCTGACTGTGACTGCTGCAGCGCTATCAAGATGGTAAGATGGCTGGGCGTGGTGATTCATGCTTGTAATCCTAGCACTCTGGGAGGCCGAGGTTGGTGGATTGCCCTGAGCACAGAGGTTAAAAACTAGCCTGAGCCAGAGTGATACCCACTCTCTACCAAAGAAAAGCCAGGTATTGTGGCTACTTGGGAGGCTGAGGCAAGAGAATCATTTAAGCCCAAGAGTTGGAGGTTGCTGTGAGCTATGAAGCCACAGCACTCCACTGAGGGCCACAAAGTAAGACTCTGTCTCAATAATTAAATAAAGAAATAAAGAAGAAAATTTATAAAAATAAAAGATGATAGGATGGTGGAGGCAGGGCTGAGGGCCAGTGATTGCCTGCTCTGCTCAGATCCCCAGGAGGCAACTAAAGGTGGGGGTGAGGGAGTTCACTGCACCCAGTCACAGGGCACTCCCCCCTCCCCTCCTCTGACTTGGAAGGGTTACTAGGGAAGCAGCTGCAGTGGAACCCACCCTCTGCAGACTGGGTGCTCTGGGGCTGAGAGCACACATTGGTGCTCGTTGCTGTGACATGGGGCCAGAAGTTGAAGTGACTCCATTTCGCCTGCTCTCTGGTGCAATGCTGGCACAGTCTCCAGGCAGCTCCCCAATCAATTTAGAGGACTTCTGTGGGCAGGGGAGCCCCTCCAATGTTCAGAATTCAGGATCTCTCCTCTAACCTTCCTTACCCATGGATGCTTCCCTCAGAAAACTTCTGATTTTGCAGAGTAGATTATCCCACCTCTCTTGTCCCCAATTTGGGTGTCTCCAGTCACTCTCCGATGATTCTCAATGTTCTCTCCAAGATGATCCATCCACAGATGAACTGCTGACCCCAACCTGTCCTCTCCTTCTGAGGACTGAGTGCAGGTTGCTTGGACTCTGCCATTGTGGCCTCTTCCTGCGATGCTATTTATTTAAACATGAAAGGATATAGGAAAGCAAACTAATCATTAAAATAGAATTATAAGTAAATATATGAAAATATTAACATGTAATGTAAACATAATATACAATTGATTAGGATATAAATATAATTGTTTACATTTACATGTATTAAATACAAATTTATATTTTAAAACATTTCAAAATGAAATTAACCTTAAATACATATTTTTGACATACGTATAAGAGAACTCATAAGTTGAATATATTTAAGTTGTTGAAACAATATGTTTTGAAATAATATTTATTACCAATTTTCTTAAAGTCTTAAATAGGTAGACTAACAAATGATTTAAAATATACACATATAAATAAATGAGCATTATTAAGGAGTGTTGAAATTTTATTTATTTTTAAACATATTGAATGTTTGAAACATTTATTTTAATTCCATATTTATTTATCGAACACTAACATGTGCAAGAAACTGCTTGAGATACTATACATATGGTAAAAAACTAACAGAAATGCATACCATTTTTGAGAGTTAATCTCAACTTTGTGTTGTTTTAGTTTTTTTTAATTCAAACTATTCAGTGGGTACAACTGTTTTAGTTACATTGATAGCTTTATAATGCTGTAGTTAAGATTATAAGTGTGCCTGTCACCTAAGTATTGTTCATTGTGCCTATTAAGTAGGTTTTGATCTCTCCCTTCCTGCTCTTGCTCCCTTCTTTTTTTCCAATTTTTACTTCTTTCCAGGCCCATATAGGCCCATCAGTTTGTTCCAAATTACTAAGGTGTACACGTGGTATTTGTTTTTTCCTTTCTTGAGATACTTTGCTTAGGTACAAATCTCTTTCACTTATCTAAGAGATTCTAGATAATTGCTTACTATAATTTCAAGGCTATCCTAGATACACATTGCTCATTTTGAACTTATAAAATGATTACTTTGTCTTTAAAATTCCTCCAGATTTTGAAAAGGCCATAATGCCATTACAACATCAATTTTGCTTTATATCTACAAAACCATCTAACTCCTTTGGAAATTTTCTGATTTAATACAACATCATCATATTAATAATATAACATTATAACATTATTTCTGTAGTTAGCTTTTATTGGATTCAGTTTCATCCTGCTACTTGAGTTTTTTAAAATATTTGCTTTGCTTATTAAAGCAAATTAATGACACACAATTAATATGTTCATTTTTATTCTACCACAAACAGTATCATAATTCGTGATGTATTTATACATTGGCCAATCTGTAGTTATGAAAGGTTTTATGGGGAAATTTATATTATTTTTATATTAGTTCAAAAAAAGTATATATGTAATATTGTTTGTACAGTTTACATCTTAATAATTAAATATGTTTCTCATTTTCAGAGTGATGATTATTTGAACCTACTACTTTATGCTTTATAACTATTCCTTTTCTCCAAAGTCACTCTGTAATTAAGTGTTGATTTTATCTATTATAATTAATGGCCAAAAGTTTACCAAAATATGAACAGCTCCTAATAAAATAATTACCTGTTTTTAATAATTGTGAATATTTTAACTGTATCCAAATTACATTATCTGTGCCATTTCTATCTGATTTCTTTGAGAAATGAATTAATTGCCCCAGAGTTTTGAATCACATCTTTCTGTGTGTGTGCCACGCGTGCGTGCCACAGGTGCGTGCATGCAGGATGTGTGACGTGGAGTTAATATTAGCCTTTTAAAAATGAGTACTTGCTCTCAAGTGATAGAACTATTGTGAATGCGAAAGGTCCTTCACTTTTTCCTTCATTTTCTCAACTCAAATGGTCAGGTGTTGATCCCATTTTCCTTGGGAGAGTTAATCTTTCCTTTTATTAAAAAATAATTTTCTTATTTGTCTTCTAGACACTGCATGTTCTTGATTTTTCCCCCCTTTGGTGGTGGCCACTAATGGCATGTCTTGACAGGAAATCCAATAGCTCAGTATGAGAAATATCACAGAAATATCAAAATGTGTTACTGTGTAGCTCAGAGTAAGTCCCTTTGTTATGAGTTATGTCCTTAAGAACTACCACCGCCCCCCCCCCACACACACACATCTAAGCCTATAAAATTACAGCTCCTGGTTCTTTTGTTCCTCTATTCTGTCTTTCGTTCCTTCATTCTGGAAAATTTCTCATTCCCTCAAAAGAAAGTATGTCCATATATCTAAATATATGTTTAATCGTGAAAAATTTTGAAGTGACTAGTGAGCTTCTGCATCTACTGATTTACATTTTTTAATTTTTCTTTTGAAACAGAGTCTTCCTCTGTTGCCTTGGGTAGAGTGCTGTGGCATCATCATAGCTCACAGCAACCTCAAATTCTTGGGCTCAAGCAATCCTCCTGGCTCAGCCTCCCGAGTAGCTGGGACTAAAGGCACCCACCGTGATGCCCGGCTGTTTTTTCTATTTTTAGTAGAGGCAGGATCTTGCTTTTGCTTAGACTGGTCTCAAATTCCTGTGCTCAAGGAATCCACCCACATTGGCCTCCCAGAGTTCTAGGATTACAGACATTAGGTGTCCCCCCTGGCCATGATTTACATTCTTCTTTCATGTTAGTCTCTTCCCCAATGTTTGTTGGTTTGAGAATAAACAAAAGTGAAAGCAACAGTAAACCAAGTCTGAGTCATCAGTATCACCAAAAATCTATTCTGGATGCTCTTTTGATGTGGCATAATGTATAGGTCCTTCTCAGATTGCTTTGCCAGACCTTTTTCATGTTCCCGTCATTGACCTCAATATTCAACTTACTAACAGGCATCTAAATAATTTATGAAAACTATCAACTAGTCCAGTGGCTTTAAACAACATCTATTTAGTCACTATTCCATATTTTATGTCTAACCTCAAACACGCTTTGAAACCTAGGCCTATCTATCCAACTATCTTCTTGACATTGTCACTAAGATATTTACTAGGTAAATCAAAATTAATATTTGTAAAACTCAAATTTGCTTTATTTCTCACTTCAATACTACTCCTCTTTTAAGGTTTCCAATTCAGTTACAAGGCTGTTTACCCACTTGTTTAGGGTACACTCTTAGACATACCGTAGGTTTATTTTGTATTCTTATACTCTAAACATGATACATCTGCAAATTCTTCTACCCAATATAACCTACACATCTCAAATCTAGTCACTATCACCAATGTCTCAGCCATTGGCAAAGTCATCATCATGTGTATTCTAGTCTAGTGTCTTTTTAAATGTTTTAATTGTTTCCAACCTTGAATCTATATAAGAAATATTGCATTCAGCAGCTACAATGACTCTTTGAAAAATGTTATAGATACAGGGCAGTGCCTGTGGCTCAAAGGAGTAGGGCACTGGCACCATATGCCAGAGGTGGAGGGTTGAAACCCAGCCCTGACCAAAAACTTCAAAAAAAATGTTACAGATACATATACATTTATATATATATATATACACACATGTATATTTGTGTGTGTTTGTATGTGTATGACTATATTGACCATGTTACCTTGCACAAAACCTCCATTTGTTTTCATTATACTTACAACACAATCCTATGTGTTTATTTTGATATAGACAGGATCCATATCAGCTGACTCCTAGGAAATGTCTATCTCTATCTATTTAATCATTGTGTACTCCAAAAACATGTAGTGAAGCATTTCCTAAGTGAACTATGTAACTTTACTCTCTCATTGCTATCTATCCGTATACCTTCCATTATTTTTTCTTCATAATGCAATTCACTAAAATTTTATATTGCTATTTCATCATTTGTTCTAGCTAACAAAAATAGAGTTGCATATAGTAGATATATAATAAAGACTTTTTAATGTTTAAAGATATTACATTTGTAACTATGGAACGAATATAAGGCATTTGTTAAACATTGCTGTTTTTCTAATATTTGAAGTAACCTACTGGTTTGTCCAACCTGGTAATGTGTCATAAAATGTCATATTGAAAGCATGGTAGCACCAGGGATAAAGAAAGGTGACACTACATCATTAATTATAGAAAACATATTTTCCCTTTACTCTCAGTATCTTACTAATCTACAGAAGCACATGTAGAGGACTGGACACCATGCTTGCAAAGACAGTTACTGATTCTTATCACATTAAAAGGGAACGCTGAGAACAGGACAGTCTTCTGGCAAGCCTAGAGATGTTTTGTGACTTAGGGGAAATCCCTCAAGTAACTCGATGTTCCGGAATGAGAGAAGATGGGGCATTCGTTAGTAAGCAGGTGTTAAACATTGATGCTTAGTGCTTCTTCAGGGGGGTGGTGGGGAAAGAACACATGAGGCAAGCGCACGTGGCAATCCTTGTGCATACAGCCCTCATGTGTAATTACCTTAACTCTCCACAGAGTTGCAGAGGGGGCTCTGTGTTCTCCTGCACCTCTGGTTAGCCCACCTCTTGCAAGACAGCACTTCAATCCGTGTCCTGCTTGGTTCTCTCTTGCGATACCAGGAGGTGTAGCGTCCCTGGAGGTGACAACAACATTATGTTTAATCTTGCCTACCCTCATCCTTGGATAACCTCTATGCTAGTACCCTAAACAAATAGTAATATTTACCAGTTTAAAATAATCTTTTAAGCGTTTAATGCTAATAATCTACTTTTCACCTACATACCCAAATCTATTTTATTTGCCTGTATTTTGTTCACAATCATGGTGCTTAAAGTTATAAAAACCACTTGACGAAGGAATTTTGTAATTTGTCAAATTGTCATTAATTTTAAGATCTTTCAATATTTTTAATATCGCTAAAAAATGGTTTGGAGTAAATTATGATGGACGGTAAACTTATGACGCATATTGATTCACTATTATTTTACCGTATAAAATGTGATGTAATATCATAGAAAAATCCCCTACTATTTCTTATAAAAATAGGAATGTCAAACAAGAAATGATGCATTTTTTTTTTTTTGAGACAGAGTCTCACACTGTCACCCTTGGTAGAGTGCTGTGGCATCACAGTTCACAGCAACCTCAAACTCTTGGGCTTAAGCAATTCTCCTGCCTCCGCCTCCCAAGTATTTAATGCATCATTTAAATAAATAAATTGTTTAAGCAAATATTATTTACTTAAATATTTCACATTCTGTTTTGTAATAATCACATTAATAATATGTGACTCACTATGAAAATTTGGAGACAGAGTATGTTTTGTTTCATTATTTTACTTCTAAGAAACAGTCAACAGCTCCTTTCTGGATTCACCCATGCAAGTTTCGACCTGCTCAGCTTATTAGTATTGTTGGTAGGGCTTCATTTGTTTCTGCCTGCACAGATTTTACATGGACTTTTGTGTATCTGAAAACTTTTGTAATGACCTATAATCGCAGTAAGTTTTTCCACATGCAGTAGGATACTGTTTGAATCTTTCTTATGATCTAGAAACTTAGCAATAGATACTTTTTTTTTTTTTTTTGCAGTTTTTGGCAGGGGCTGGGTCTGAACCTGCCACCTCCAGTATATGGGGCTAGCACCCTACTCCTTTGAGCCACAGGCGCTGCTCAGTAACAGAAACTTTTAAATTTTACGGAAGTGAGTAAGTTTTGTGCAGAAACATATGAGATCCAGAATGTGAGAGAGGTAGGTATAGAAAAAATACCATGAAATGTGGTCCTTATATTGGCCCTTTAGCTAATATCTAAGCTCAAAAAAGGGAAGACTAGGAAAATATTCTCTGTTTTACCCTGACAATCTGTAGGGCACATATGGAAGATAAGGTATAAATAAGTGCAAATTTTGGTCTAGATTAAAATGTGAGATACGTATTTGAGATACTTTTTTCCAGTTTTAGTTTAGAATATAGCAGGGCTCAGCTGAAGTGGAGACTGAATGGAAATGAGTCTTATTTGAGACTTCCAAGGTTTTGCATATTCGGTAACTCTCAACTGACTCTCAGCAGGGAAGTAGCTTTCTTCTCAAGAACAGGAGAAGAGCAGTACCTAGGCGCTAAGGAGATCACACTACTGGGGAGAAAACTGCATGTTCCTGATAGAATTTTGTACTAGAAATATGCTCAGGGGAATATAGAGAGGAAGATGTGAGTGGATTTATTGCTCATGGACTTTAAAGGGAAATGGAAGACTTTATAATATGCATGTGAAAACCATGTTGGTTTTTTTATTCACAAATGTAATGTATATACATCAACCGATGAAGAAAATTTGAAGTTACCAAGAATTTATCCATGTATTTATTACACTCTAAGTAAACAAAAATTTCCTATCCACAAACCCTTTCCCATTATTTTCGATTGATCTAATTGATTAGATATACTGACAGTCATTGATTTTTGACTTTAGAATTTTATGTCTATGGTAGATTGATTGTAAAAATAATCAATTTTTATTGAAGAAGAAGTGTAAGGCTGCAGATGCTATCACACTCGGGCAAGGGCACACGACAAATGCAGTTGTGGGAATGGAATGTAAAAATGAAAACGCCAAGAATATGTACTGAACACAGAGCTACAGCTACGGCAGGAGTAGAAACAAGAAGAACTCACCTCCAAAATGCAAAGACGCAGTGCCTGCCCGAGACTGAGTCTTAACCAGAACAACACAGAAGCCTCCAGTACTCCCACCCACAACCAGGCAAACGCGTAAAGGGCAGTATTTAGAAATATTCCATGGAAAGTTACAAAGAATACATAGAGGAGAGACTTTCATCAGATGGTGAAACCAGAATTGAGAAACATGCTCTGGCTAACCAGACTCCACTGTCAATTCCAAGTTTTACTTGATGTATATGAAACCTTCGAAGCCTCTGGTATACTACAAACAACCATTATGACAACCATAGCAACGCTGGTGCAACTCCAGGCAAGATTGGTCTTGGCCACTACAGGTCTAGTGCCAGAAGACATGTGCCAGTTCCAGGCCTACAAAGTACCTCATTCCCTAGTGTTCAACACATGATTTCTGGAATTCAACAAGAAATTGTGAAAATGCACAAAGGATAAAAAACCAAAGGAAAACAAACAAACAAAAATAATAGGACCCAGGCTGAGGTACAGATAAAACACACAATGAAACCATTCGACAGGTAATTTAATTGGAAATTTGTTAGCTTCTATACGTTGTCAACTAATTAATTTCCAGTTTGTTCATCAGAATTTGAATTATTCAAATATATTTTACACATTTATCATGGAATACTAGAACTAAGCAGGACCAAAAAAAAAAAAAAAAAACCTATCCTCACCCTGGTAGATTAAATGATGATGAAGAAAATTATATTGTATGCAGTCAAATAATATTATGGAAAAGTAGATCAAGATGTTCAATAGCTGTTTTCCTACCTTTCTCCTTTTATTTTCTATGTTTTCTTGTGTAACCCCTATTTTCCCTTTTGTATTTATGTGCTCATGTTCCAAGGTCATATATTCATTTTTCTTCATTTTAAATTCTTCACTCATTTATTTTGATTCATTTCCATGCTCCAGTTTTGATTTCTTATCAACATGTTAATGAACACTAAGTTTACATCTTCAGATAAGTTATTCATATCTGCCTAGAAGTACAGTCATATATTTAAGATCTGTTGCTGGGACATTCCACAAAAATGTTTACTACACTTGCCCAAACTAGATTACAAAATGCATAACATAATACTAAATATCTATTTCTTAAAGTTTAAAAAAAAACTTTATTAATTTTTAATATATATTACAACTATCAGCATCAAAAGCTAGAAATAAGCATTCTTAACCTCTCTGTGGATTTCACTTAGTCTACCTAAATCTTCTTTTCCATCTAAGATCGTCACCTCTTGTCTAAAGCATAAAATTAATCCTTTTAGCTAGTTATCATATCTGGATTCACACCTTCTTCAAATTGAACCTAAGATTGCCATCACCATACTGTATGTAGTCTATCTATCTACACGATGAAAAAAAACAATTTGTCAAATAAAATTCTTCAACATTTATCTATTGCTTAGGAAAGTTATTACAGATTTCTCAGAAAATGTGTGTACATAAATACATGCTCTTTCCCCAAATTTAGACATATATCTGGTCATTTGGTTCTCATACATATTCTTCCTCAGTTATCATGAATAATCTTTCCTTCCCGAAAATGCTTTGATTTCTCGTAACTCTCTGTTTATACTACTCCCAGTTACTGGAGTCTCTGGCCATAATCTTCCTGATGAGTTACATTTTATTCTTATTTTTCTTTTTTTAGTACCTTGTATTTACTGTTTTTTTTTAATTAAATCATAGCTGTGTACATTAGTGCAATCAAGGGGTACAATGTGCTGGTTTCATATACAATCTGAACTATTTACATCAAACTGATTAACATAGCCTTCATGGCATTTTCTTAGTTATTGCATGAAGATATTTGTTTTCTGCATTTAGTAAGGTTCGCCTGTACCCTTCTAAGATGCACCATAGGTGTGGCCCTACCAATTACGCTCCCTCCACCCCAACCTCACCCCTCCCCTCCCTTGCCCCTTTCCCCATATTCTTGTGCTATAGCTGGGTTATAGCCTTCATATGAAACCTATAAATTAGCTTCATAGTAGGGCTGAGTACATTGTATACATTTTCTTCCATTCTTGAGATACTTTGCTAAGAAGAATATGTCCCAGATCCATCCATGTAAACATGAAAGAGGTAAAGTCTCCATCTTTCTTTAAGGCTGCATAATATTCCATGGTATACATGTACCACAATTTATTAATCCATTCTTGGGTCAATGGGCACGTGGGCTTCTTCCATGACTTAACAATTATGAATTGGGCTGCAATAAACATTGTGGTACAAATGTCTTTTTTATAATGTGATTTTTGGTCTTCTGAGTATATACCTAGTAAAGGAATTATAGGATTGAATGGCAGGTCTATTTTTAGATCTCTAAGTATTCTCCAAACATCCTTCCAAAAGGAACATATTAGTGCGCAGCAGCAGTGTAGGGGTGTTCCCTTTAAAACCAAAGATGTTGGTGTGTATTTACTGATTTTTGGATGGTTACATTATATTAATACTATCTAACCTAGAATATGGGACCGAAGGTAGAAATTCATCACCTTGAAATTTACAGGGTGGCCATAAAGTTCGTCTGTGATTTAAATTACAGTTCTGGAATTTTATTATTATCTCTGAATTTTTATTGTTATATGCTGGTGGTGGATGGAGGTAGTATTAATCTAAAAAATTGTTAACAAAGAGCTATTGTTTTCTGTTATAAATGCTACAAGAATTTTTTGGATAATGTAATTTGGGAAACACTTCCTACTCAACTTATATGAATGGTTAGACCTTAGATGTTTCATGACTACTTTAACACATTGCCATAACATAAAAAAATTAAAAAAAATTTTTTTGCCCCTCAAGGCCATGGTGTTTTTATTGTAAAAATAGAGTAAAAACTTTGAAAACTAAATGATCCTCAAACATATATCAGTTAAAAAGTAATATAGAATGAGGGAGGGGTGGGGAAAGGAAGAGCAAAGAGAGGGAAGGAGTGAGGGGGGTGGAGTCTTGGTGTGTGCCACACCTTTTGGGGGGAAAAACACAATTGTAAGAGGGACTTTACCTAACAAATGCAATCAGTGTAACCTGGTTTCTTGTACCCTCAATGAATCCCCAACAATAAAAAAAAAAAAAAGAAAAAAAAGTAATTTAGAAACTTAACAATTAGTAATTTAAAAAGTAATGTGAAAACTTGAACAGTAGTTCATAACTCACGTGGCAGTTAATGTGTTAAAAATTCTTTGCATTTAATACTATTCAGCCACTAAACAAGATGGAGACCTCACATCTTTTGGATTAACCTGGATGGAAGTGGAACATATTATTCTTACTAAAGAATCACAAGAATGGAGAAGGAAGAATCCTATGTACTCGATACTGATATGAGGACTATTAATGACCTAATACACAGGGGAGGGCGGGGAAAGGGGAGAGCAGAGAGAGAGAAGGAGGGAGTGGGTGGGGAACACTGTGTGGCACACTTTTGGGGGTGGGACACAATTATAAGAGGGTCTTTATCTAACAAATGCAATCAGTTTAACCTGGTTCTTTGTACCCTCAATGAATCCTCAATGATAAAATACAAATAAAAAATAAAAATTATTCACATTTAGCTAAAGTAAGTATTATACTCTTGAAGGAAGTAAGAGCTGAAGAATAATTTTCTTGGGAAATACTCCAAAAATACTAAATAATATTTATATTTTAAATAAAAAATGGTCTCTGCCATATATACTTACAAATTCTTATTTTATGAAGTAGGAACATCACTAACAGTAGGGAAATTTACAGAACAATGATTGGGATGCTCTATCCTGAGACTCTCCTCTCCTGCTTGCCCCCCAGGCTTCTTCAGCTTTCCCATTTATCAAACCTCAGCAATTCAGCTCAGCCTCTTTCAACTTCTCCGCCTATTGTCATTTTTCCTTTTCTGGATAACTAAATAACTTAAAATGACTTAATATGAAATAAATAACTTAATATGAAACTCCTTGATGGAAATAAACATCATTTTGAAATATGCACATATTACTTTATATTATATTAACACACAGCGTATTGCACGGATTACCAAGTTTTCCATCAAATCCTGGTAAATTTTATAAGGACAGGGTTCACATAGATTCAATTTTTTTTTTATTTCAGATTAACATAAGGGTGCATAAAATTAAGTTACGTTGTTCGCATCTATTATGCAAAGTCCAACTTGCATTTGAGCCTTTCGTTCAGGACGTATGCCATATACCCTACATTTTATCTGATAAATGGGAGCTTATCATACACCTCCTTATGAATTTAAATGGATTTTTCTCTGAATGTGCATGGAGTTGTTCATCTACTAGTTTCATATTTATATGTATATATATATACACGTATATATATGTAGTGTGTGTGTGTGCGCGAGAGAGACAGAGTCTCACTATGTTGCCCTCGGTAGAGTGCTCTGGCGTCACAGCTCACAGCAACCTCAAACTCTTGGGCTTAAGCAATTCCCTTGCCTCAGTCTTCCAAGTAGCTGAGATTACTGGCACCCTCTACAATGCCTGGCTATTTTTTTGTTGCAGTTGTCTTTGTTGTTTAGCTGGCAGGCTGGGTTCGAACCCACCAGCCTCAGTGCATGTGGCCGGACACTTAACCACTGTCCTATGGGTGCTGAGCCTTGTTTCATATTAATATTGAGTACATTGAATGCTTGCTTTTGCAATTCTTGCACATAGCATCAGTTTTTGTATGCAGGTGAGCAGGTAAGTGTGTAGTTGTCCCAAAGTATAACACAAGTGTTTTTCATATTAATTCTTCTAATTTATATCTCATTTGTACCCATTCAGAACTTATAAAGATTCACAAAAGAAAGAAAAATGATGACATTATTGATGTATAGTTTATGAATTTTAAAGTATAGTATTCTCCCTTGGCCCAGTGAATATGGCACTGCTCTGGTGTGTAATATTGGAGGACTATAGAAAAAAATAATGAATTTGGATGTGATAAAGATCTTTAAAGATTGAGATGTCTTTCGCTGATTATCGTTTTTAATTATTTAAAATCAAATTACCGATGTCACTCTTCATCTCTGCATTATTTCTATGGACAGCTCCCTTTCCCCAATCCCCTCCCAAATGTCTGTAAATGGACTGAACACTGATTTCAAAATCCAAGCAAATCTGCAAATTACATGGCTGGTAATGGACTTGAAGTTACTTTTCCTTTTTTCAGTCATGCAATGTGAGACTATTGATGCCATTAATTTAATAGACATTTCACACAGGTGGAGGTCAATGTAGCCTCATTATATTTCTATCTCTCTTTTCTTTCTATACAGGCTATTTGTGCCCACTGAAAGCAATAATTTTTCAATCCAATTTGTTAAGATGGATTAACCAATTGTTCTCATTTCTCTTTGTTAAATGAAATTGTCAATCATATGTTTTCTGGTCCCTTTTTTCCTGATATTAAGGGGATAAAAGAAAAGATAATGGTGAATCACAGACTCTTTTGTATATTATTAGAGCAGTGTTCTTTAACCTTTTTTGTCTCATGGCACACTTGAATCTACAGTTAAACTTCTACAGCACACTTAAATTATGTTGATCAAAAAAAAGTGTAAAAAAATATACTTACTATGCTTTGAACTTCTTTTGAAAATAATTTAGTTAATACTTTTTAAAAATTGTTATAGCACACCTAAGATCCCCTTATGGCACACCGGTTGAAAGTCACTGCATTGGAGTTCTAAGTTTGGAAGATGAAATTATTTAAAATTATAAAGTTCCATTCGTGGGTCGATGGGCATTTGGGCTTCTTGGAGCTGGAACATATTCTTCTTAGCAAAGTATCTCAAGAATGGAAGAAAAAGTATCCAATGTACTCAGCCCTAATATAGAGCTAATTTATAGCTTTCATATGAAGGCTAAAACCCAATTATAGCACAAGAATACAGGGAA
>CAUYRH010047958.1:0-19959 GCA_963574655.1 Perodicticus potto | reverse complement strand
TTTGTCCTTCTTTACTTTGGTTGGTTTAAAGCCTATTGTATCTGCAAATAAGATTGCAACACCTGCTTTTTTCTGTTTTCCATTTGCCTGGAATATAGATGGCCATCCCTTCACCTTGAGTCTAAATTTATCTTTTAAGGTAAGATCAGATTCTTATATGCAGCAGATATCTGGCCTGAGTTTTTATATCCTGTCAGCCAACCTGTGCCTCTTTAGCGGACAATTTAAATCATGCACATTAATTGAAAACAATGATAAATGTTTAGAAAGTCCAGTGGACATTTTTAATCCTTTCATCACTATGGATGTTGAAATTCGATAAAAACTTTCTGGGTGAGTTTACTTTTGTGGTGGAGGATTATGCTGGTCATTATGGAGGATAGGTCTGAGAATATCCTGAAGTGCTGGTTTAGTTATAGCAAATTTCTTCAACATGTGGATGTCATTAAAGTATTTAAATTCTCCATCACAAATGAAACTCAGTTTAGCTGGGTACAGGATCCTGGGTTGAAAGTTCTTTTGTTTTAGGAGATTAAAAGTTGATGACCATTCTCTTCTAGCTTGAAAGGTTTTATCAGAGAGATCTGCAGTTATTCTAATATTCTTTCCCTTGTAGGGAATGGATTTCTTATGTCTGGCTGCTTTCAAAATTTTCTCCTTCATATTAACTTTACTGAAGTTAATTATGATGCTCCTGGGGGATGTCTTATTCAGGTTGAGTCATGCTGGGGTTCTGAAACTGTCTGCTACCTGAATTTCAGAATCTCTTGGCATGTCTGGAAAGTTCTCTTTCATAATCTCATAGAGAAGAAACTGTGTGCCTTGTGACACCACTTCATTGTTTTTAGGTATCCCTATAAGGCAAGTATTGGTTTTCTTCGAGTTATCCCAGAGCTGTCTGAGAGAATGATCTGTTTCTGCCTTCCATTTCTCTTCCTCTTTGGAAGTTTGGGAGCATTCCAAAGCTTTGTCTTCCATGTCAGAAATCCTTTCTTCTGCTTGCTCCATTCTGTTACTGAGGGATCCTACTGTATTTCTCAGATCTTTGAGGGCTGCAACTTCTTGTCTCAATGTGTCAAAATATTTGGTCATTTTTTCTTTGAATTCATTCAGTTCTTGAGACATCTTTTGGGTCAACTTTTGGATTACTGCTTGAAATTCTAATTCCATCTTTTCCTCCATTGTGCTGATCTTTTTTGCTATCCAGACTCTGAATTCGATTTCTGACATCTCAGCCACTTGCTTATGCAAGGGATCTTGTGCTGTATCCACTTTATCGTTCCTTGTGGGAGTTGAACTACTCTGATTATTCATATTGCCAGAGTTTTTCTGTTGATTCCACCTCATGATTATTTTTCACTGTTGCCTATGACCATCCTCAGAGTTGGGGAGGTATCTCTCCCAGAGCAGACCCTGGCAACTCTGTTGTTGCTAGATCTTTGTAGGGAGTGACCCTGTGTAGCTCCTCTTGGACTGCCCCACCCAGGGAGTTCTGGCTGCAGGAGCAGCTCTGGAGTGTGGCAAACCCAGATCAAGCAGCAAGGCATGAGATGGGGCACCCAGTGGCCTTTGGAAAGGGAGCCCGTGCCTCCAGCAGTCTCTGGCTGTGAGGAGGTCTCCAGAGAGAGGGCACAGGGGTCCCTGCAAAGTCCCTGGCCTCTGCAAGCCAGGCGGCAAGCCGAGGCCCAGTGGAGTCCCTGGCAAGCAGAGGGCCCAGTCCCAGAGGGCACAGATCAGTGCTGCCTGGGGCTCCCCATGGAGTTCCTGGCTGCTGCTGGCAGAGGGCCAAGGCCCAGTGGGGGTCCCAGCAGAGTGGAGTTCCTGGCCACTGTGGGCAGCAAACCTGGGGCATGGATGGGAACAAGGCGGGAGTCCCTGCGGGTGGCAGGCCAAGGCTGGGTGGGGCACCAATCAGTGCCTCGCAGGAGTCCTGGTGGACTTCCTGGCCACTGCTGGTGGCGGGCCAAGGCCCAGTGGGGTGCCAATTGGGGCCGGCAGGGGTCCTGTTGGAGTGGAGTTCCTGTCCACTGTGGGCAGCTGACCTAGGGCATGGATTGGAACCAGGCAGGGGTCCCTGGCTGCTGCTGGCGGCAGGCTAGGCCTGGCGGTGTGCCAATCAGGGCCACGTGGGGGGGTCCCGGAGGAGTGGAGTTCCTGGCTGCTGTGGGCTGTGGGCCTGGGGCACTGATCAGAGCCAGGTGGCAGTCCCAGTGGGTGGCGGTCCGAGGCAGGCAGGGCACAGATCAGCACCAGGCAGAAGTCCCAGCAGACTTCCTGGCTGCTGCTGGTGGTGGGCCAAGGCCCTGCGGGAGTCCTGGCAGAGCTCCTGGCCACTGCTGGTGGCAGGCCAATGCCTAGCAGTGGGCCAGTCGGGGTGCACTGGGGTCCCAGCGGAGTTCCTGGCCTGGGGGCTGGTGGGCTGTCAGTGGGTCCCTGGATTCTCTTACCTGGTGGGCTGCCTGGTCCAGCAGATAGGGAGGGTGGGCTATGCTCAAGACCTCCTCCCTCAGTTTCAGCAGAGGTCAGGCTTGTGGTGCATCAGGTAAGGGGGGAAGGGTGTCCTAGAAGTTCAGAATGATGGAAACCTTTAGTTCAGTTTTTCTGCCTGAAGCCTGGTTTCTTAAAGTCACAATTTGTCTCAGAGGTGACCTGCAGTTATCACTTCTCTCTCGGCTGGGCTCCCAGTCTTCAGCTCAATTGGGCAGTTTCTGGAGGTTATCTTTCCTTTTGGATAGGAGCCTCTGTCAGAAGCTGCTTCCAGTTGGCCATCTTGCCCCTCCCCTCCTCCCCTATGAATTCTTGTTAGTAATATTGTATTAATGTTGCGAGAATTTATAACATTTTCATTTCTTTTCTTTAACTATACCGTCTCCATTTATCTTTTAATTTGATGACAATTAATCTCTTGTAGTGTTCTTAAAAAGAAGACATAGGTATAATATTTTAGGGACTTGTGTGTTTAACCAAAACTTTCTCAACTTTACATTGGTATGGCAGTTTGACTTGGCTTTAATTATTTTTCATATTTTCTTTCCATATAAATTTTAAACAGTGTGCCTAATTTTGAATATTGTGGTGTACCTGAAGCCAACTTGATTTAAAAAAATATTACACATCAGTATATCCTTTTAGCCTGGCTCTTGGAAAGATTGTTTTTCTTTGAGTCTAATTACTGAAACAGTTCTCCACTTTGACATATCTGTTTTATCCTAGATCATCATATGCCTTATGAAGTACAGATTCCAATTATTTTACGTTTTTGAATATTATCTTCAATCATATTTTATAATATCTATACATCTCCATTTCTTTTTATTTCATTTAGATTCATTTATTTATTTATTTATTTATTTATTTATTAAAGACATAGTCTCACTCAGTGACCCTGGTTAGAGTATGATGGCATCAGAGCTCACAGCAACCTCAAACTACTGGGCTTAAGCAATCCTCTTCAGCCTCCCAAGTAGCTAGGACTACAGGTTCCTGACACAACGCCAGATAGTTTTTCTATTTTTAGTAGAGACAGCGTCTTGCTCTTTCTTAGGCTGTTCTTAATCTCTTGAGTTCAAGCAGTCCACCTGTCTTGGTCTCCTAAAGTGCTGGGATTACAGGCATGAGACACTGTGCCCAGCCATGGTTTTAATGCTTTAAATGTAAACCTGTCCTCCATATCAGGCATCAGCAAACTAGGTCTCAACAGCCATGGCCCACCATCATCAGCCTGCCATCTGTGTTTGCAAATGAAATTTTATTGGAATACCAGATATTGTTTGTGACTACTTTCATACTACAATGGTAAAATTGAGTTTTAACAGAGAACATATGGCCCTCAAATCTGAAAATATGACTACTATCAAACCTCTGCTCTGTGTCATACATTTTCTCATAACTACTATCAACCCTTGCTCTGTGTCAATCATTTTCTCTTTCATCTCTTTTAACTCTTTATTTCTATTTCATTTTGTCAAGCTTTCCTTGTCTGTCCGTTATGCTCTATATTCTTTCATTCAACAGTATATTTTCTTCCCAGAGTTGTTTCCATTTTCATTGCCCTTATTTCTGTGATATTTTCATTTTCATCTTCTATGTTTCTCTGAGTTCCACCAGAAAACATTTTATCTCCTTTTATCTCAACATCTCTGATCACTATGTTCAATGTTTTGTTCTATACAGGCAATTTCTTCTTAAATATTTTTTTTAATTTGTGGCTATTTAAAAGCTCATAATTTTACTCCTCATACATGGTAAAATTTTTTTCTTATATGCCATTTGCTTTTCCTTTCCCATTATTTTTCCTTGTAATATTCTTGTATAGGTGCTATGCTGACCCCTCTTTTTGTGTTCTTGCCATAATTTTAACAGATGTGATTCGAAACCTTTCCAGAATCAGTTATTTTCAGGAAATAGGGAATGTGGAAGGTACTAAGCCTCACTTTATCTTGTCTCATCACTGAGGGATTTTTGTATTAAATGTTTAGCCTTTGCTTTGCCCCAGAAAATGGAACGAGGCAGGTCTATAAATGTACTCAAGGCATGGTTTCTGCATAGCCCATCAAATGAATGGCTGTTTTTGATAACTGTGGGTTCTCCGTGTTGTATCTGCTTCATCTGTGCCTCTCTGATATCTCAGACCCAAACCCCCCACCAAGCAGAGAGTCCATTAGTTCTTTTGTGTACACTTCAGAATCTGTCTCTCCCCTGTGGCTCTGGGGAGGCTGTGCCTACCCGACTCCTTCTCAATTTTCACCTTGCTGGGACCCCTTGCCACCTTCTTTGTAGTTTGGTATTACACCTATCTCCTTTTTTTTTTGAGAGTTTAGCACTTTTTTTTTAACCTCCAAATTTCCTTTTGTTGGTATTCTGGAAGAGGTACTTGATATGCTGACTTCATACTGATGTCTGTCCCTAACAGTTTTAAGTTTTACTTTCCTCATCTGTAAACAAAGTCTCGGCTGACCCATGGGGGTGGTGCAAAATGTTTTAAGTAAACCATGTAGATTTCCTAGCACAGATTTCTCTTCTATTTTGTGCACCTCTTTAGGAAAGGGTAAGAGGCTAATTCTATTACTTTTCAGTTTTTCTTGCTAAGGTTTAATTTCAAAAATTTTGCCACAAATGTGAAGATACATTCATGCTTTCGGGTTATTGAGTGAACTTCATTTTTATAAAAAAGTAAATTGGATATTTCACAACTCAAAACCTTTAAGATGCTATTTAGATAATTACAGCAAATTCTTGCGCTGAAATCCAAAGGCATAAATAGAGATTTTCCAGATAAAAAGTATACAGAGTGTAAGTATAGAAAAACCTATCAAAGACAGTGGAATGTTGAGACCTTGGAGAAATTCAGCATTTCTGGAAAGCCAAATCGCAAGGACAGTTGGAAAGTGTGAGATCACAGGGACACCTCAAGCTATCTACAGAGTTAACTCTTCTAAGCACAATATTCAATAATTATTTGGTCTTGTTGTGGATTTAGCCTTAACTTATAACTGGGACACTTTTAGCATCCTCTTGACCATATGGATTATAAATTATGATACCTTGATTTGAAGAGAAGAAAAATGCTTTACTAAATAGTTTACTAATATAAATGTCTTTCTTTTTCTGAGTAAAAATGTTGTTATAATAAAATTCTGTATGTGTGTATATATGTAGATATGTATATACTGAGGATGCCAAAAATGTTTATACATTTTAAGAAAGGCAAAACACTGTACTAAAATTGGAGTACTCAAGTCATGTTTCTCTTTTGCAGTAATAAGTTAACAACTATTAACAGTATATACTAAGTATTCCAATTTTAATAGTTTTTTCCTTTCTTAAAATGTGTATACATTTTTGGCACCCTCAAATATACAAATGTACATAGATGTATACTGTTTTAAAATTATGTCTGTGTTTATGTAAGTGTATGTGTGTGCACAGAAATGTACTTGTTGAGTCATAGTGGTTGGCCCCAGAGAAGGGAGGAAGAACAATACCTAGAACTAAAAAACGTAATAACTGAGTCTTCGACTCCATTCCAGACATTTTCATGTTTTCTTTCTTAATTTTTATATGTATGTATTTATTTATTTAGACAGGGCCCTCTCTGTCACCCAGTCTGGGGAGGGCAGTGTCTAGATTATAGCTCACTGCAACCTCAAGCTTCTGGGCTCCAGTGATCCTCCTGCCTCAGCCTTCTCAGGACCGGGAATGACGGGAAGGCACCATCAAGCCTGGCTAATTTTCTATTTTTTGCAGAGATGGTGTCTTGCTCAATCTGGTCTTGACCTCCTGAGCTCAAGAGATCCTCTTTTCTCAGCCTCCCAGTGTGCTAGGATTACAGCACTGTGCCTGTCCTCTTTATTAAAAAAAAAAAAAAAAACCTAAGAAAACTTAACCTATTAACAATGTGCAGAATAAAGTGTCCAGAAGGTGAATTTCATCAAGACAAAGTGAAAGGCACAATCAAGCCTTTCAATCGCTGACTGCTACAACACAAGCTAGAAGCACAGGGCTGTGGCTCCTTCCCATCCATCTTCCCCCAGCGCATTGGCGGCAGGAGAAGTTCAGGCAGATGCAACGCAGATGGGGAGGAGGGGGGAGATCGCTTCATTGCTGAGGAGCCCGAACAAGAGACTCCGCCTCCCTATGGACCAGCGGGCCTGGCGGAAAAGAGGAGCAGTAGCAGAAAGGCGGAAGCACCGTGTCAGACTAAGGCAAAGCGCCTCTTCAAGGCTGTAGGTCAAAAGGCCTCCGCATGCAGCTATGCGAAAAGGAGTGCCCCGGTCCAGGCCGCAGGTGAGCTTGGATGGCGACCTGGGTAGGGCTGAGGCCCTTTTGGCAGCTCCCTACAGAACGCTGGCTGGCTGCCCGGCAGGTCCTGTCGGAGTGCGGCTTCCCCTGGCCTTCCAGACTAAGCCTCGCTACTGCTCACAGTCACGTCTGAAATTATCAGTTATGGAAGTTTGACCTGGAGCCAGACTCCTCAAATTCTAGTTATAAATAAAGTCATCTGTTCTCTGTGCTTTTCTGTATTTTGCATTCATTCAAAAATTAAAATTTTGCATATGCATTGAAAAACAAAACAAATAAATACACAGATAAAAAATACTGTAATACATGACCCAAAGATAACCACTGGTAGCAAGTTAGTGTCCTTTTTTCCTGAATATTTTATAAACCTCTATAAACAAATATATACTGACATATGTGTAAAAATTGTCACCATAAGATAAAACTATTGTACAACCTATTTTTACATTTAATAATATAGCATAGCATCTTTCAAAGACAAGACACATTCATCTAACTCATCCTTTGAAACAGCTGTATAATTACAATGCACACAGAATTACAATATTGCAGTGATGTGGCATAATTTCTGTACTTCATCCCTTATAATTTTCTAAATTAAAAAATATAACTTACCATTCCATTTTAACAATTATAAATAAAATTGCAGTGTGGATTCATGTGATATACACATCTTTCTGTATTTAGCCATTTCCTGAGAAAAATCCCTTAAAGCAGAAATGCTTTAAGCTTTATGCATAATAAACAGAAATTGAATACAATACAATATCCTTCAGTAGGTGATTGGGTGATTGGTTAAACAAATTGTGGTACTCTATACAATGGAATATTACTCACCAATAAAAAGGAACAAACTATTGAAACACACAGTGATATAGATAAACTTCTAGAGAATTACACTGACTAAAGAAAAGTTGATCACAAAACGTTGTATACTGTAGGATTTCATTTATTTATCATTCTTGAAATGACAAAAGTATAGAAAAGGAAAACAAATTAGTTTATGCCCCTGATTAAGGAGGTTGTAGGGACAAAAGGGAAGTGGCTATGACTGTCAAAGAGCAACATGGGGGATCCTTGCACAGATGGACATATTCTATGTCCTAACTGTATCAATGTCAATATCCGGGTTGCGATTTTATTCTGTAGATCTTTAAGATCACTGGAGGAAATTTGGTAAAGGATCTCTCTATATTATTTCTTATAACTGCATGTGAATCTAAGATGATCTTGAAATAGTTTAGTTTGTTAAAAAGTAATAATTGGGCATGTAGAACCAACCATCTCACAACAGCAGTAAGCAAACCTCAGCTATATTCACTTTCCCTGCAATGAAGATATGTTCATCATTCATCTTCCTGGGGTCATGCAGAATCATTTTCATAAAAAGTGTATATGCATTTTTCTGATTAAATGCCAATCACATTATTTTTCTAAAGATTTCGGTACATTTAATATGATTAAGCACATATTTGCAATTAGGTAATACATTGCTAATGGGCTGAAAGTTTTTTAATTGGCATACAAATTTAAAGAGCAATTATGATTATCCTTGCTGTCATCATTATTTTGACATTGTACTTATTGAAGAATTATTAGAATGAAATATTATCTCTTCTTAAGACTCCTGAACAACTTAAGATTTTACCACACTGTTAACTGCAAAACAATTCAGGAAATTTTATTTCCATGTTGTTTTACTTTTCTTACTAAATATTTCTAGCCATTATTTTGAGACACATAATTATTTGGAGAAAATTGCAGGCTATGTTATCTCCTTAAAACACAATGATCTTGAGCTCCATTTAATTAAAATAAATTCATACATTTTCTAACTAATTCAAGAGAAAAAAATATTCTTGGCAAATATTATAACAGTGTTAAGAGTAATGCCATCTACTTGCTGTCAAAACTAACTGCTAAAAAATTACAACCCACAAAATTATTCTAAGTATATTCTAAATCATTGTATGTTAGAGATAAGTTAACAACAATCAGGTATTTTCTGCAATTTTTCAAATACTTTACAGGTCAAATCTTAAAAAGTCATGTTTTCTTTTTCTTTCTTTTCTTTTTTTTCTTTCTTTTTTTTTTTTTTTTTTTTTTGGTCATTAGAATACTTATTATATTCTCAGTTGAAGTTTCATTATCACTTCCCCCCAAATGCTCTAGCTGTTTTTATATTCTTGAAAAGTACACTGCAGGGAGGACACTGGCAGACAGCCCTGCTTTTCAGATCAATGGGAATGTTATTGACCCACTCTTGTGCCTTTCTGGGAGGGCATATAAGCATTGCTGCACCTGATTGAAGATGGCGGCAGAGTAGCAGCTTCTGTGCAGCCGGGCTCAGTAAGAGTGGGGAGAGAAGACCCCAGGCATCTCTGGCTGGTGGGTTTCGCCCAGAGGCTTCCCTTTGGTGATATAGGAAGTCAGTGAGAGACTTCTGGACCCCACAAGGAGGACAGAAGCAGTGGAAAATTGGCAAGTGGTAGGTGCACTTTTTAGGTCGTAGCCTGCCGACAGCTATAACCACAGCAACGGTGAGATTGCAAGCAGGAAAAGCCTTACCTGGGTGCTGTTTTGGTTTTTTTGGACTTGGATACTCGATTGAACTACCTTAGGAGATCTTGGGCTGGTGTGCAGATGACTTTGGGTGTTGTCTGGGGTCCCAGACTGAGCCACTGAGCTGGAAAGCCACTGAGCTAATGTTTAGCTGTGGGCTGCCCCTGTGTGTTTCAGCACTGGGATCGGCTGGGAGAACGTTGGGCGAGTAATCTAGTGACTGAGCTGCCCAAAGGCGGGGATTGAGATGCTGGGCAAGTGCGGAGATCCAAGTGTTTGGCAGATTGACAGCTGTGGCCCTCAGGGGCATAGGGGGAGAATGGATTTGGCTCACTGTATAAGCAGGCAGCCACACCAGGAGGGATCCCAGGGATAAGTGCTTTCCCTGGAAAGCTTCTGCTTGGCCAAGGTTTATGGGTTGGAGTGTCTTTTCAGTGGGCTGAGGAGTTATTTGGGCTCCCAAGCCTGCAGGGTCTGAGTAATCAGCAGAGGCCTCCAGTCCCCATCTCATACAGCTATATCAACATTGTGATTAACATCTCATATCTCAGAAGATCACCTGTTGCCCAGTCAATACTTAGCAAGATATATATACTGTTTGGTTTCTTGGTTGTGGGGTTTTTGTTGTTGTTTTTTTAATTTCAATGTTTTTCCTTGACATTTTTTTCTTTTCCTGTTTTTTCACCATTCTAGTTTAAATACTATCTTCCATTTCTGCCTTCTTCAACAATTAGAATTTCATTTTTGCCAGTGTTTCTGTCCCTATTATTTTTCCCCCCTAATTTTATCCCCTAAGGGTTTTTGCTTGTTTATTTTGGTTCAATTTGCATAATTTTTGTCTTTCCTCTCTCCCTGGTCGAGGTGGGGTATTGTGTCTGAGCTGGCTGGCAAAGAGCTGTTGACCTCAAGGGAATCACCCAACCCAGCACCCTCAGAGGATGGGGGTCTTTGAGGTTGGGCCCTAGTACCCTACTACACATCTATATTTTTCCTGTTTCTCTCTTTCAGTGCCTCTCTTCTTTTTGTCAACATTTCCTTTTACTCACCCCCTCTTCTTTCTCTTTTTTTATTTTTTTCTCTTCTTTAAATCTTTTTTCCCTTCTTGCTCTTCAATCTTTCATCCTTCTGATCTTGTACCAGAAGGACTCATTAAAACTTTAGGCCACTGCTACAGTAACTTAAAGACCAAGAAGAAGTGAAAGGAAAATTAGGGTGAGGAAACAGTTACAAGAAAGCACTCATGACGAAGAAGCAGCAGAAAACTCCTGGCAACATGAAATCCCAGGCCAGAGTAACCCCTTCTAGGGATCGTGAGATAGGTACCGCAGAAGATTCCCACTATAAAGAAATGTTAGAAATAACAGAAGAGGAATTTAAAATACAGATGATGCAAACAATAAAGTAAATTGCTGAGAAAGTGGATTATAACCAAAAGGAAATTCAAAAACAGAATCAAATAAGAGATGAACAATACAAAAAATATTAAAAGGATATAGTAGAGCTGAAGGAACTAAAGCAGTCAATTAGGGAACTTAAAGATGCAATAGAAAGTATCAACAACAGATTAGATTATGCAGAATAAAGAATCTCAGTAGAGGATAAACCTCTTGAGATAACTCAGATAGTTAAAGAGGCTGAAAAGAAGAGAGAGAAAGAAAAATGTTCACTGACAGAATTATGGGACTTTATGAAGCGTTCAAACATACGAGTTATAGGTATCCCTGAAGGGGAAGAAGAATGTCCCAGAGGAATGGAAGCCATTCTAGAGAGTATTATAAATGAAAATTTCCCAAATATCACCAAAGATTCTGACATACTCCTTTCAGAGGGATATGGATCCCCTGGTCGCTTCAACTCAAATAGAACTTCTCCAAGGCACATTGTGATGAATTTATCTAAAGTCAAGACAAAAGAAAAGATCTTGCAAGCTGCCAGGAGTAAGCGCCAACTGACCTACAGGGGCAAACCTATCAGGGTGACCACAGAATTCTCTAATGAAACTTTTCAAGCCAGAAGACAATGGTCATCTATCTAAACTACTTAAACAGAACAATTTTCAGCCCAGAATTCTATACCCCACCAAGCTAAGCTTTAAAATTGATGGAGAAATCAAATTTTTTGTTGATATGCAAACATTGAGGAAATTTGTCACAAGACCAGTTTTACAGGAAATATTTCAACCTGTCCTACATACTGACCATCACAATGGAACTTCAGCAAAGTAAACACCCAGAAAATATAGGACAGAACCTAGTTTGCTCAATGATGCAAAAGACAAAACTAATCAATAGATTTTCACAAAATAAGATGAATAGAATGTACCACACTTATCAATTATCTCATTAAATGTCAATGGCTTGAATTCCCCACTGAGGAGGCATAGATTGGCCAATTGGATTAAAAAACACAAGCCATATATTTGCTGTCTGCAGGAAACTCACAGCAAATCACATCAAAAGACAAAACTCAGAGTTAAGGGTTGGAAGTTAATTTTTCAGGCAAATGAAACTCGGAAGAAAAGCGGGGTTGCAAATTTATTCTTAGATATATGTGAATTTAAAGCAACTAAAGTTAAAAAAGATAATGATGGTCACTTCACATTGTTTAAGAGAAAAATACAACAAGAAGACATTTCAATTTTAAATATTTATGCACCCAATTTAAATGCTCCCAGATTCTTGAAATAGACCTTGCTTAGTCTGAGCAATATGATATCCTGTAACACCATAATAACAGGCGACTTTAACACTCCTCTCTCAGAGCTGGACAGATCCTCTAAAGAGAAATTAAGTAAAGATATTAGAGATTTAAATGAGACTTTAGAGCAACTGTGCTTGATAGATGTATATAGAACACTCCATCCCAAAAATATAGAACATACATTCTTCTCATTGTCCCATGGAACATTCTTCAAAATTGATCATATTCTAGGACACAAAACAAACCTCAACAGGATCAAAAGAATTAAAATTCTACTTTGCATCTTTTCAGACCGCAAGGCACTAAAAGTGGAACTCAACTCCAACAAAAATGCTCAACATCACACAAAGGCATGGAAGTTAAACAACCTTCTGTTAAATGACAAAATAGATAAGCCTTTGGCCAGACTAACTAGAAATAAAAAGGTAAAATCTCTAGTAACCTCAATCAGAAATGATAAAGGGGCAATAACAACTGATGCCACAGAAATACAAGAGATTATCTCTGAATACTACCAGAAACTTTATGCCCAGAAATTTGACAATGTGAAGGAAATGGATCAATATTTGGAATTACAACCTCTCCCTAGACTTAGCCCAAATGAAATAGATCTCCTGAACAGACCAATTTCAAGCACTGAGATCAAAAAAACAATAAAAAAATCTCCCAACAAAAAAATGCCCTGGTCCAGATGGCTTCACACCAGAATTTTATTAAACTTTCAAAGAAGAGCTTATTCCTATACTACGTAAATTATTCCAAAAAAAATGGGGAGGAAAGAATCTTCCCCAATACGTTCTATGAAGCAAATATCACCCTGATACCAAAACCAGGTAAAGCCCCAGCTAGAAAGGAGAATTTGAGACCAATTTCACTAACGAATATAGATGCAAAAATTCTCAACAAAATCTTGCCCAAAAGATTACAGTTTATCATCAAAAAAGTCATACATCATGATCAAGTAGGTTTCATCCCAGGGATGAAAGGCTGGTTTAACACATGTAAGTCCATAAACGTTATCCACCATATTAACAGAAGTAAAAACAAAGATCATATGATCCTCTCAATAGATGCAGAAAAACCATTTGATAAAATCCAGCATCCTTTTCTAATTAGAACACTGAAGAGTATAGGCATATGTGGCTCATTTCTGAAACTGATCGAGGCTGTCTATGACAAACCCACAGCTAATATTTTACTTAAAGGAGTAAAATTAAAAGCTTTTCCTCTTAGAACTGGAATCAGACAAGGTTGTCCTCTGTCTCCATTGCTATTCAACATAGTGCTGGAAGTTCTAGTCAATACAGTTAGACAAGACAAGAAAATAAAGGGCATCCAACTGGGTGCAGAGGAAGTCAAACTATCCCTTTTTGCTGACTATATGATCTTATACTTAGAGAACCCCAAAGACTCAACTACAAGACTCTTGGAAGTCAACAAAAAATACAGCAATGTCTCAGGATATAAAATCAAATTCCACAAGTCAATTGCCTTTGTATATGCCAACAACAGTCAAGATAAGAGGTTAATTAAGGACACACTTCCCTTCACCATAGCCCCAAAGAAAATGAAATACTTAGGAATATACCTAACAAAAGAGATGAAAGACCTCTATAAAGAAAATTATCAAACCCTAAGAAAGGAAATAGCAGAGGACTTTAACAAATACAAGAACGTACCATGCTCATGGCTGGGAAGCATCAACCTTTTTAAAATGTCTATAATTCCCAGAGCAATTTACTGATTCAATGCCATCCCTATTAAAATACCAACATCCTACTTTCAAGACATGGAAAAAATGATTCTGCACTTTGTATAGAACCAAAAAAAAAACAAAAACAAAAACCTGTATAGCTAAGGCAGTTCTTAGTAATAAAAACAAAGCCAGGGGTATCACCATACCAGATTTTAGGCTGTGTTACAAAGCCATAGTGGTCAAGACAGCATAGTACTGGCACAAAGATAGAGGCATAGATACTTGGAATCATATCAAAAACCTGGAAATGAAACCAACAACTTCCAGCTATCTAATCTTCAATAAACCAAACAAGAGCATTCACTGGGGGAAAGACTCCCTATTCAATAAATGGTACTGGGAGAATTGGATATCCACATGTGAAAGACTGAAACTGGATGCACACCTTTCTCCACTCACAAAAATTGATTCAAGATGGATAAAGGACTTAAATTTAAGGCATGAGATGATAAAAATCCTGAAAGAAAGAATTGGAAAAACACTGGAATATATTGGCCTGGGGAAAGACTTTAAGAGGAAGACTGCCATGGCAATAGCAACAACTGCAACAATAAACAAATGGGACTTAATTAAACTGAAAACCCTTGTCACATTGATTTCCAAAAGTAGAACAAAAGCAATCTGCCGTGTTTTCCAATTCTATTGATTTGAATTTTAAATTCAAATAAGTTCAAAATAAAAAATAAATTTTCATTTAATTGTACATGTATGAAAAGCCACAACAAAAGTTATATTTCAAGTAGGTCATAAAAACCAAATGCTTAACACTTAACACTTAAAATATTAGTTTTCAGATTTTTTTTCTTGGACTTCTATGTAAGAAAGAGGGCTTTGAACATAGAGAAAAAGCTTCATTATTAATAGTGTTATCATGGCAAGTCTTAATAGACATATAAAAAAATTGTAACTCATTCTTTTTCATGCTCTTCATGATATAAATTGTAGAGGAACGTAACTTTCTTAAAATCCATCATTTCTCTTTATTCTCATGACTATCACATGTAATGATATTATGGTTAGACAAATTCCTCTTTCTGAAGGCGGATTTCAAAATGTAAGGTAAAAATCCATGGAATTTGTAGCGTAGACCTAATTTGTCTCTTCTACTAAGCCAAGAAGAGTACAAACTCTTATAAAATCATATTTTAAAATGCTTTAGCATAAAAATTGATGTGATAAAAACCTTTTTGGTGAATTCTAGTTCAGGGTATTTTCTACAAACATAAATGTAGATCTATTGAAAAAAAAATCTCAAATTATTGTGTCCTATAATAGAAATAATTCCATTATGCATAAAAACATGTAGAAAAACATAATTTACAAGTGAAAGATGCTATAATCTTTGTTGTTTTGACAGTTGTGTCAGAGAGAAAATTTATTTTTCTTTAGAATATTTGAGAAAATAGTTGGGAAGAAGGATCATTATTTTAAGGAATTGAAGGTAAACTACATATATATTACATACATACACACAGACACACACACACACATATATATATATATATATATACACATATATAAATGACACACACATTCACTCTTTAGAAAACATTAATTCACATTTTGGTTTGCAAATACATTAAATTGTTTCCACTTTTTACTTTTGTAGTTGAATATTCTTTTATGCACTAAAATTACACACCATGATCTCACACATAGGCACAAAATTTTACACACATCACCAAGAGTCTTAAAAATGGTCTAGATAGGTTGAAAATCCATGAAGATAAATCCTGTCAAAATGAGTGATATTAGAAACATTACATGGAATAATAACATTTGGCTACTACTAATAAAAAGTAGATATTTTGATTCTGTCTTGTTAAAAGAATGAATTTGAAAAAATAAGAACACGAGTTGGGACAATTCTCAGAAAACCAGCATACGTTACTGTTTTAACAGTGAGATGCCATATTTGTATGTGCAAGGGAAGTAAATCTCCTACTTTTGGGGATGGCACTAGCTGGAACAATTTCAGTCACACAATCCTATGGCCTGATAAAGTGCCTGGGTGTTTTTGTTAATGAAAATATAATGAGTATAGAGACATGTTTAAATATTCATTGAAACTCATGAGATAAATTAAAATACTCTGTAGACATTTCTAGGCTCATGAAATTCTTAGAAAATTAATTATTAGAAATATCTGATTTTGACATACTAACAATGCAGACTACTGAGGGAAATATTTTAAAAACCGAATTCAGTTTATCAATATGACTTTAAACATACTTATAATACAGTTAATATTGCCATCTTTATAATGTCGATATAACACAGTAACATTATATATTCAAAAAATGTATTTATTTTGTACCCTTTGGAATATTAGAAAACAAATATAAATGCAGAATATAAGAGTCTGAACACAATAACCAAGAAAATGCCATGAAATCTATGTTAACCAGTTCGATGAAAAAATTTCAAATTGTATATAAAACCAGCACATTGTACCCCATGATTGCATTAATGTACACAGCTATGATTTAATAAAAAAAAAGAAAACAAATATGACTTCTCTCAAGTGATACTTGAGCTTAGTTTTTTTAAAGATTCACTTATAGATAACTGAAATATTTTACATACTAGTGGCAAACATTATACTATCAGAGTCAAATTGTGAAGAATTTCGGGATACATCTCTAAGTTCTGACAATGCTACAGGAAGCCTTAACTTCCCCACGTACTAGTTAAATGGTGTTGAGCAAGTTGCTTAACATAGCTTGCTGCAGTTTTTTTTGTAGGTTTATTGTGGATGATATACAATGAATGTTAAGCATTTATCATAGTGCTTGGCACATAAAAACCATTTCATGACTTGAAGCTTTCATAACTTTCATCACCATTACCTTTATAAATATTACAATATATAATCATTTCCCTCAATGCAGTTGTATTGCAAAGTATTTTTAAATTATTCCTGGTGGCAGCATTAATCTACACCAAGGGTCCGCAAACTTTTTAAATCAGAGTCCAGTTCACTGTCCCTCAGACCATTTGAGGGCCGGACTATAGTTTAAAAGAAAAAACAGGAACAAATTCCTATGCACACTGCACATATCTTATTTTGAAGTAAAAAAACAAAACAGGGTGGAACCTGTGGCTCAAAGGAGTAGGGCACCAGCCCAATATACTGGAGGTTGTGGGTTCGAACCCAGCCCCGGCCAAAAACTGCAAAAAAAAAAAAAAAAAAAAATCTGAGAACAAATACAAATACAATATTTAAAATGAAAACAAAAAGGTGCCCCCATCTTCAAAAAAAAAAAAAGACCTCCTAACTTCAGAAAAAAAATGGCCCCCTTGACCACAAAAAAAGTCCCTGCTAACTGTAAAATAAAAAAAAAAATACAGACCTCCTAACTTCAAAAAAAATAAATCCTAACTTGTTCTTTCCTGGGTCCTCAGGCAACAGCAGGCTCTGCACAGGCAAGTTCATGACTCCTCCCATCACAAGTCTCAGTCTGAGAGGAGGAGTGGAGAGACAGAGAGAAGAAGAGGAGTGGGAGAGTGCAGCATACATTCCACACATGTGCACTGCGGCCCGGGACAAGTCAGCTGCTAAGCAGGACAGGCAGCAGTGGGTAAAACACCAGGGAAGCCGGATAAATGTCCTCGGCAGGCCACATGTGGCCCATGGGGACCACAAGTTTGAGGACCCTTGATCCACACATATAATGATTCCTATATTACACTGCTTAATGTGGGGAAGATAATTTGGGAGTGGTTCTTTAGGACACAGAGGCAGTTCAGAAAAGAATGAATTATAAAAATGAAAAGAGGCTGGGAACCGTGGCTCACACCTGTAATCTTAGAAATTTGGGAGGCTGAGGCTGGAGAATTGCTTAAAGCAAGGAGTTCAAGACCATGTCAGCTAGAGGGAAAAAATAGAAAAAAATACAAAATACAAAATACAAAAAATAGAAACAGTTTGCTGGACATGATGCCATATGCCTTCTGGTTCCAGCTATTTGGTAGGCTGAGGCAGAAGGATCACTTGGGCCCAGAAGTTTATTATGGTTGCAATGAGCTATGAAGTCACTGAACTCTAGACCAGGTCACAGATCAAAACAGAGCAGGACCATGTCTCAAAATGAAAGAATGAATGAAAGAAAGGAAGAAAGAAAGAGAAAACCAAACATTTTTGCAAGATTATCCTCTTTGTAAATGTTTGTTACTATAACATTCTTGACTTGATTAAGTTTGATTCATAACTGCTCAGTATGTATACTATAATAAACAAAGTCTAAAGTGGCCTAGTTTAAACTAATGCTGGTGAGAAAATTTCTAAAGTTTGACATCTTTAGATAATACATTGTTATTACTTATTTGAAATTTTCAGAGTCATACAAATTTAACATGTCATTCATTAAAGAATTTAATTTTTATTATTTTTTGCAAAGTATATTATCTTCTCCATGTGTATCATTATTTTGACTAAATTTACACATTTTCATATTAAAAATGCACAGCTATTTCAATTTTCCTTCAATAATTTTATTAGACCACTTTTTATATTATTTTAGGACCTACATTTGACATGTTTATGGATTCTATATGTTTTACATTAATCATAATATCAACACTCTTAATTTTAGGTGCTTAGAATTTATCCATGCGCTTTCTAAGGCATTCTCACATCTATGGAGAAGTTTTGTTGTGGTTTCCAATTTCAATTTTTTTCTTCAAAATATGTCATATTTTAAAGAAATGATTTTATTTTAATCAATGTAGATTTTATCTTTCTTTTATAGAAAAATTATTTTCATTGAAACTATGATAAATTTGGGGATACTAAGTGCCTTGACATTTATGTAAAAGACATGTTTTATGGCTCATTATATATAAAATCTTGCAATACAGTTGTATCTGTTAGGTTTTTCATTTGCTTCAGGATTATTATTACTCATACCCCTAAACAACCTGTATATATTTGCTCAAAACTGCTTTTTTTCTAGCATGATCCACTTGTGTGTTAACACAATTTTTCCATAATAATAATACAAGCAACAAGGTTTACTTGAGCTAGAAATAAGTTCTCCGTTGACTACATCCATAACTCTTAATATGTAGCATTATTTTTTATTTTTTATTTTTTTATTGTTGGGAATTCATTGAAGGTACAAAGAACCGGGTTACAATGATTGCGTTTGTTAGGTAAAGTCCCTCTTATAATTGTGTCTAGTCCCCAAGAAATGTGTCACACCCCACGAACCCCTCCACTGCATCCTTCCCTTCCACTCCTTACACTCCCCATTCACACACCCCCCACCATGTACTAGGTCCTCAATTGTCCTCATATCAGAATCGAGTGCACAGGATTCTTTCTTCTCCATTCTTGTGATGCTTTACTAAGGATAATGTGTTCCACTTCCATCAAGTTTAATACAAAAGCCATAAGGTCTCCATCTGTTAAGGGCTGAATAGTATTCCATGGTATACATATTTCACAGCTTGTTAATCCATTCCTGAGTTAGTGGGCATTTAGGCTGTTGCCACATTTTGGCAATTGTAAATTGAGCTGTGACAAACAGTCCAGAGGAAATGTCCTTATGATAAACGGACTTTATTTCTTCTGGGTAGATGCCCAGTAATGGGATTGCATTCAATTCCAGATGTCTATGTTTCTATTTTTAGGCCAGTACCATGCTGTTTTGATCACTATGGTCTTGTTGTACAGCCTAAAGTCTGGGAGGCTGATGCCACCAGCTTTGTTTTTATTGCTAAGAATTGCCTTAGGTATACTTTTTTTTTTGTTCTGCTTCCATATAAAATGAAGAAGTATTTTTTCAAGTCTTAAAAGTATAATGTTAGTATTTTAATGGGGATGAGATTGAATCTGTAGATTGCTTTGAGAAGTATAGACATTTTAACAAGGTTGATTCTTCCCAGCCATGAGCATGGTATGTGCTTCCATTTGTTAATATTCTCTGCTATTTCCCTTCTTAGGGTTTCAGAATTTTCTTCATAGAGGTCCTTCATCTCTTTTGTTAGCTATATTCCTAGGTATTTCATTTTCTTTGAAGCTATAGTGAAGGGAGTTGTGTCCTTAATTAGCCTCTCATCTTGGCTGTTATTGCCATATGCAAAAGCTACTGACTTGTTGACATTGATTTATACCCTGAGACATTACTGTATTTTCT
>CAUYRH010047957.1:0-13158 GCA_963574655.1 Perodicticus potto | reverse complement strand
GTCCAACTGTCATTCAACAGAAGGTTGTTTAATTTCCATGCCTTTGTGTGGGGTTGAACATTTTTGTTGGAGTTGAGTTCCACCTTTAGTGCCTTGTGGTCTGAGAAAATACAAGGTAAAATTTCAATTCTTTTAATTCTGTTGAAGTTTGTTTTGTGTCTTTGGATATGATCAATTTTGGAGAATGTTCCATGAGAAGAATGTATATTCTTTATCTGTGGGATGGAGTGTTCTATATGCGTCTATCAAGCACAGTTGTTCTAGGGTCTCATTTAAGTCCCTTATATCTTTGTTTAATTTCTGTTTAGAGTATCTTTTCAGCTCTGTAAGAGGAGTGTTAAAGTCCCCTGTTATTATGGTATTATAGGATATCATATTGCTCAGACTGAGTAAGGTCTGTTTCAAGAATCTAGGAGCATTTAAATTGGGTGCATAAATGTTTAGAATTGAAATGTCTTCTTGTTGTATTTTTCCCTTGAGCAATATAAAGTGACCATCTTTGTCTTTTTTGACTTTAGTTGCTTTAAATCCACATGTATCTGAAAATAAGATTGCAACTCCTCTTTTCTTCTGAATTCTGTTTACCTAAAAAATTGTCTTCCAACCCTTAACTCGGAGTTTTAATGTGTCTTTTGAAGCTAGGTGTATTTCTTGCAGACAGAAAATGGATGGCTTGTGTTTTTTAATCCAGTCAGCCAATCTATGCCTCTTCAGTGGGGAATTCAAGCTATTAACATTTATTGAGATAATTGATAACTATGGTAGTGCTCTATTCATCTTATTTTGTGAGAGTCTATTACTTAGTTTTATCTTTTGCATCATTGTGGAAGTTAGGTTCTGTCCTTTAATTTATGAGCTCTTGCTTTGCTGTTGATCCATTGGGATGGTCAGTGTATAGAACAGGTTGAAGTATTTCCTGTAGAACTGGTCTTGTAGCAAATTTCCTCAGTGTTTCCATCAATTTTAAAGCTTAGCTTCACAGGATATAGAATTCTGGGCTGGAGACTGTTCTGTTTAAGTAAATTAAAGGTCGATGACCATTGTATTCTTGCTTGGAAAGTTTCATTAGAGAAGTCTGCAGTCACCCTGATGGATTTGCCCCTGTAGGTCGACTGGTGCTTATTCCTGGCAGCTTGAAGAATCTTTTCTTTTGTCTTGACTTTGACAGTTTATCACAATGTGTCTTGGGGAAGCTCAGTTAGAGTCGAGGCAACCTGGGGTCTGATATCCCTCTGAGATTGTCAGAATCTTTGGTGATATTTGGGAAATTTTCATTTATAAAATTCTCTAGCATGGCTTCCATTCCCCTGGGGTATTCTTCTTCCTCTTTTGGGATACCTATAACTCGTATGTTTGAACGTTTCATAGAGTACCATAATTCTGTCAGCAAATGTTCTGCTTTCTCTCTCTTCTTTTCTGCCTCTTTAACTATCTGAGTTATCTCAAGAGTTTTGTCCTCTACCTCTGAGATTCTTTCTTCTGCATGGTCTAATCTGTTGTTGATACTTTCTATGGCATCTTTAAGTTCTCTAATTGACTGCTTCAGTTCCTTTAGCTGTGCTATATCTTTTTTATATTCTTCATATTGTTCATCTCTTAATTGATTCTGTTTTTGGACTTCCTTTTGGTCATTTTCCACTTTATCAGCAGTTTCCTTCATTGTTTCCTTCATTTCCTTGATTGTTTTCATCATCTGTATTCTAAATTCCTTTTCTGTCATTTCTAACATTTCCTTACAGGTGGAATCCTCTGCAGTAGCTACCTCACTGTCCCTTGAGGGGGGTTTCTCTGGACTGGTTTTGCATGATGCCAGGAGTTTTCTGCTGATTATTCCTCATGACTGATTTCTTTTATCTGTTTCCTTGCCCTAATTTTCCTTTCACTTCCTCCTGCTGTTTAAGTTGCCATGCCTCTGGACTAGGGTTTCAATGAGTCCTTTTGGTACAGGACCAGAAGGATGAGAAGATTAAAGAGCAGGAAGGGAAAAACGAAAGACAGAGAAAAAGAAGTAAAGGAAAAAGGAGAGAGGGTAGGTACAAGCGACTATTTAAAAAAAGAAGAGAAGCACAGAAGGAGGGGGACAGGAGCAATATAGGTGTACAGTAGGGTACTTTGACCCAACCTTAAGAACCCCCAACCTCTGTGGTTGCCAGGTTGGGTGTGTAGGTCAGCAGCTCTTTGCCAGCTATTTGGACACAGTACCCCACCTCCACCAAGTAGAGAGGAAAGACAAAAATGCAATAAATCAAACCAAAACAAGCAAACCAAAAACTTTATGGGATAAAATTGGGGGAAAAAACCAAATAATAGGGGTAGAAACCCTAGCAAAAATGTATTTCTAATTGTTGAAAAAGGCAAGAATGGAAAATTATATTTAAACTAGAAAAATTAAGAAAGAAAAAAAGAAAAAAATCTATAGGGAAAATGTTAAAATTAAAAACAACAACAAAAAAACCCCCACAAAACAAAATAAAACCAAAAACAAAGCAGTATATATATCTTGCCAAATATTGTCTAGGCAACAGCTGATCTTCTGGGGTATAATATGTTAATCACAATGCTAATATGGCTGTACGAAATGGAGACTGGCGGCCTCTAATGATTTCTCAAACCCTGCAGGGTGGAGAGCCTAAATCCTCCTCAGCCCCCTTAGAAGGCACTTTAAATTGCTAACCTGGGCTAAAGAGAAGCTTTCCCAGGAAAGCGCTTGTCACAGGATCACTCCTTAAGTGGCTATCCACTTACCCAGTGTGCCAAAATGAGTCTTAGTCTATGCCCCTGAGGGCTAAGGCTGCAAGGCATCCCCGCCTTTAGGCTGCTCAGTCACTAGATTACTTGCTCCCTCCCAGTGCTTGTTCTTCCACCCTGAGGGTGGAGCTTGCTGGGGCAGTTCTTCCACAATGGCTCCACCCGGCCCACAATCAAACACTGGTAGCTCCATCTGGCTTGGTGGCTCAGTCTGGGGCCCTAGACAATACTCAAATACCTCCACACTCTTGCCCAATTTCTCCCAAGGTAGCTCAACTGAATGCTAAGTCCAAAAAAACCCAAACAGTTCACAGGTAAGGCCTTTCCAGTTTGAAAGCTCACTGCTGCTGTACTTATAGCTGCTGGCAGGATTAGACCAAATGAACACATGCAACCACTTGCCAGTTCTCCACTGCTTTTGCCTTCCTTAAGTGGTCCAGAAGTCTCACACTGTCTCCTTGTGTCCCCAAAAGGATGTTTCTGGGCAGATCCTGCCAGTCAGAGATGCCTGAAGTCTTCTCTCCCCAGTTTCACCGTGCCCAATTGTAAGGAAGCTGTTACTCGGCCGCCATCTTGCTCTGGAAGAGGTCCACTGTATTGATGTCCACTGCACCTATGCAGACATGGCACAAACTCTGTTCCACTGTGAGGTCCAACATATTGATGTCCACTACCCCTGTGGGGACATAGCACTATGTTCCACAGTGAGGTCCACTGTATTGATGTCCACTGCCCCTATGGGAACATAGCACTTACTCTGTTCCACTGTGATGTCCACTGTATGTATGTCCACTGGCCCTTAGCACTGACTCTGTTCCACTGTGAGGTCCACTGGATTGATGTCCACAACACCTATGGGGATATAGCACTGACTCTGTTCCACTGTGATGTCCACTGTATGTATGACTATTGACCCTATGTGGACATAGAACCAACTCTGTTCCTCTGTGAACTCCACTTTATTGATGACCACTGTCCCTAGGGGGACATAGCACTGACTGTGTTCCACTGTGATGCCCACTGTATTCATGTCCACTGTCCCTATAGGGACATAGTACCGACTTTGTTCCACTGCGAGGTCCACTGCTGCTATGGGGACATAGCACTGACTCTGTTCCACTGTGATGTCCACTGTATTAATGTCCACTGTCCCTATGGGGACATAGTTCCGACTCTTTTCCACTGTGAGTTCCACTGTATTGATGTCCACTGCCCCTTTGGGGACATACCACTGACTCTATTCCACTGTGAGGTCCGCTGTATTGATGTCCACTGTCCCTATGGGGACATAGTACCGACTCTGTTACACTGTGAAGTCCACTGTATGGATGTCCACTGCCCCTATGGAGTCATAGCATTGACTCTTCCACTGTAATGTCCAATGTCTTGATGTCCACTGCCCCATAGGGACATAGTACTGACTCTGTTTCACTGTAAAGTCCACTGTATGGAAGTCCACTCTCCCTATGGGCACATAGCACTGACTCTGTTTCACTGCAATGTCCACTGAATTGATGTTTACTGCCCCTATGGGGACATAGCCATGACATATTTCCACATTGCATACAGCTGTATTGATGTCCACTGCCTCTATGGGTACATAGCACTGACTCTGTTCCACTCTGAGGTCCACTTTATTGATGTCTATTGCCCCCATGGGGACATAGCACTGGCTCTGTTCTACTGTGAGGTCCACAGAATTGATGTTCACTGCCCCTTTAGGGACATAGCACTGACTCTGTTCCACTGTCTGGTCCAATGCATTGATGTGCTATGGGGTCATAGCACTGACTCTGTCCCACTGTGAGGTCCACAAGATTGATGTCCAGTGCCCCTATGTGGACATAGCATTGACTTTGTTCCACTTTGATGTCCAATGTATTGATGTCAACTGCCGTTATGGGGACATAGCACTGACTCTGTTCCACTGTGAGTTCCACTCTATTGATGTCCACTGATGTCCACTGATATCCACTCTATTGAAGTCCCCTATGGGGACTTGCCAGTGACTCTGTACCATTGTGAAGTCCACTGGGTTGATGTCTACTACTCCTACGCATACAAAGCACTGACTGGGTTCCACTGTGAGGTCCACTGTATTGATGTTCACTGCCCCTATTGGGACATAGCACTGACTCTGTTCCACTCTGAGGTCCACTGCATTAATGTCCACTGCCCCTAGGGGACATAGCATTGACTCTGTTCCACAGTCAGGTCCATTCTATTGATGTGCACTGCCCCAATGGGGATGTAGCACACATTCTGTTCCATTGCGAGGTCCACTGTATTGAAGTCCACTGCCCCTATGGTGACATAGTTCTGACTCTGTTCCATTGTGAGGTCCACTGTATTAATGTCCAAAGCCCTATGAGCACATAACACTGACTGTGTTCCACTGTGACTTACACTGTATTGATGTCCACTCTCCCTATGGGGACATAGCACTGACACCTTTCCACTGTGAGGTCCACTGTATTGATGTCCACTGCCCCTTAGCACTGATTCTGTTCCACTGTGATGTCCAGTGTATTGACGTCCACTGCCCCTTACCACTGACTCTGTTCCACTGTGAAGTCCACTGGATTGTTGTCCAAGACCCCTATGGGGACATAGCACTGACTCCATTCCACTGTGATATCCACTGTATTGATGTCCACTGTCCCTATGGGGACTGATCACTGACTCTATTGCACTCTGATGCCCACTGTTTGTATGTCCACTGTTCATAGGTGGACATAGTACCAACTTGGTTCCCCTGTGAGGTCCACTCTATTGATGACCACTGTCACTATGTGGACATAGCACTGACTTTGTTCTACAGTGAGGTACACTGTATTGATGTCCACAGCCCCTATGGGAACATAGCACTGACTACAGTGTCTTCAGCCACTATGGGAATACAGCACTGACTCTGTACCCCAGTGAGGTGCACTGTATTGATGTCCACTGTCCCTATGGGGACATAGCGCTGACTCTGTTCCACTGTGAGGTCCACTATATTGATGTTGACTGCACCTATGGGGACATAGCACTGACATGTTTCTGCAGTGAGGTCCAGTGTATTGCTGTCCAATGCCCTTATGGGGACATAGCACTGACTCTGTTCCACTGGTACGTCCACTATATTGATGTCCACTGCCCCTATGGGGACATAGCACTGACATAGCACCAAAGGGAAGTCCACTGGATTGAGGTTCACTACCCTTTGGGGACATAGCACTTACTCTGTTCAACTGTGAGGTCCACTGGATTGATGTCCACTGCACCTGTGGGGACATCGTGCTACAGGGGCATAACAGTTACTGTTCCACCATGATGTCCACTGCCCCTATGGAGACAGTATACTGACATCATTCCACAGTATGGACCACGTTATTGATGTCCACTGCCCCTATTGAGACATCGCACTGACTGTGTTCCACTGTGAGGTCCAGTATGTTAATGTACACTGCCCATATGGGGACATAGCACTGACTCTTTTCCACAGTAAGGTACACTTTATTCAGTCCACTGACCCTATGGGGACAAGCCACTGACTGGGTTCCACTGTGAGGTCCACTGTATTGATGTCCACTGCCCCTATGGGGGCATAGCCCTGATTCTTTCCACAGTGAAGTCCACTATATTGATGTCCACTGCCAGTATAGGGACATAGGATGGAAACTGCTCCACAGTGATGTCCACTGTATTAATGCCCACTGCCCCTATGGGTGCATAGGATGGACTCTATTCCAATGCGAGGTCCACTGTATTGATGTCCACTGCCCCTATGGGGACATAGGATGGACTCTGTTCAACTGTGAGGTCCACTGTATGTATGTCCATTGGCCCTTAACACTGACTCTGTTCCACTGTGAGGTCCACTCTATTGATGTCCACTGCCCCTATGAGGACATAGCACTGACTCTGTTCCACTGTGAGGTCCACTCTATTGATGTCCACTGCCCCTATTAGGACATAGCACTGACTCTGTTCCACAGTGAGGTCCACTATATTGATGTCCACTGCCAGTATGGGGACATAGGTCAGAAACTGTTCCATAGTGATGTCCACTGTATTAATGTTCACTGCCTTGATGGGGACATAGGACGAAATAAGTCCCACAGAGAGGCCCACTATATTGATGTCCACTGCCCCTATGGGGACATAGCACTGACTCTGTTCCACTGTGAGATCCACTGGATTGATGTCCACTGCCCCTATGAGGACATAGCACTGACTCTGTTCCGCTGTGATGTCCATTGCCCATATAGGGACATACCATTGACTGTGTTCCACTGTGAGGTCCACTGGATTGATGTCCACTGCCCCTATGTAATATAGCACTGACTTTGTTCCACTGTAAGGTCCAATGTATTGATGTCCACTGTCCCTATGGGGACAAAGCACTGACTTTGTTCCACTTTGAGGTCCACTGTTTTGATGTTCACTGCCCCTCTGGGAAGATAGCACTGATTCTGATCCACTGTGAGGTCCACTGTATTGATATCACTGCACCTATGCAGACATAGCACTGACTCTGTTCTACTGTGAGGTCCACCGTCTTGATGTCCACTGCCCCTTTGAGGACATAGCACTGACTATATTCCACAGTGAGGTCAACTGTATTGATGTCCATTACCCCTATGGGGACATAGCACTGATTATGTTCCACAGTGAGGTCCCCTGTTTTGATGTCCACTACCCCTATGGGGACATAGCACTGACTCTGTTCCTCTATGAGATCCACTATATTGATATCTACTGTCCCAATGGGCACATAGCACTGAATCTGTTCCACAGTGAGGTCCAATCTATGGATGTCCACTCTCCCTATGGGGCCATAGCACTGATTCTGTTCCTCTGTGAGGTCTACTATGTTAATGTTCACTGCTCATATGGGGACATAACACTGAATCTGATCCTCAGTGAGGTCCACTCTATTGATGTTCACTGCCCCTGTGTATCCATAGGACTAAATCCGTTCCACAGAGAGGTCAACTCTATTGATGTCCATTGCCCCTATGGGGACATAGCACTGTGTTCCATTTTGATGCCCACTGCATTGATGTCCACTGTCCCAATGGGGACATAGTACCGACTCTGTTCTACTGTGAGATCCACTGTACTGATGTTCACTGCCCCTATGGGGACATAGCACTGACTCTATTCCACTGTGGTCCACTATGTTGATGTCCCTACCCCTATGGGGACATAGCATTGATTCTGTGCCACACTCAGGTCCAGTGTGTTGATGTCCACTGCCCCCATGGGGACATAGCATGGACATCTTTCTGCAGTGAGGTCCAGGGTACTGATATCCACTGCCCCTATAGGGACAGAGCACTGACTCCATTTCACTGTGAGGTGCACTGTATTGATGTCCACTTCCCCTATGGTGACATAGCACTGACTATTTTCTACAGTGAGGTCCACTCTTTATGTCAACTGGCCCTATGGGTACATAGCACTGACTCTGTTCCACTGTGAGGTCCACTACCCCTGTGGGGATATAGTACTATTCTGTTCCACCATGAGGTCCACTGTATTGATGTCCCCTGCCTCTGTGGGGATATAGTACTATTCTGTTCCACTGTGAGGTCCACTGTATTGATGTCTACTACCCCTATGGGGACATAGCACTAACATATTTCCACATTGAAGACAGCTGTATTGATGTCCACTGTCCCTATGCACACATAGCACTGACTCCTTTCTGCACTGAGGTCCACTCTATCCATGTCAACTGTCTCTATGGGGACATAGCACTGACTCAGTTCCACTGGGAGGTCCACTGGAATGATGTCCACTGCACCTGTGGGGAGATAGTGCTGACTGTGTTTCACTGTGAGACCCACTGTATGGATGTCCACTGTCCCTATGGGGACATAGTATTGACTCTGTTCCACTGTGAGGTCCACTGCCCCTATGGGGACATAGCACTGATTCTGTTCCACTGTGAGATACACTCTATTCATGTCCACTGTCCCTATGGGGACCGGATTCTTGCAGGAGCGCGAACCCTACTGTAAACGGCACATGCGAGGTGAGGCTGCCTGCTCCTTACCAGAATCTAATGTCTGATGATCTGAGGTGGACGTGAGGCTGTGATGCTAGGGATGGACAGACAAGTTGTAGGAAAACTAGCTCAGGGCTCCCACTGACTCTGCATCATGGTGAGTTGTGTAGTTATTTCATTATATACTACAATGTAATAACAATAGAAATAAAGTGTGCATAAATGTAACGTTCTTGAATCATGCTGAAACCATCTCCTCCTACCCCCGGGCCATGGAAAAGTTGAGTTGTCTTTTATGACACCTGTCCCTGGTGCCAAAAATATTCAGCCCCTCCTCGGCTGTCTTGTTGTCATACAAACATTTCTGTGCTTATGCTTTCTTTCATCGGCCTGCTTTAAAGACTGAAAGTAGAGGCTTCCTCAACATTACCTTCCTTCTCTTCTCAGAGGACTTGACACAATACTTACCAGAGAGGTGGCTTGTGATACCAGAGAAGTGCACTGGGGCTGAGCAAACTAACTTACCTCCTCCCTCTCCTTCAGACTTACCTCCTCCCTCTGGGAAGCGTGCAGGCTGACTACGCCTCAGATGAAGGTGCTCACACCTTCCTGTGCTGGCCGGCTCACAGGGTACTTGTGAGGGCACGGGAAACAAAGTACAGAAGGAAACACAGGCAGAGACCTGCTCTTAGGCCAGATAAGACTGCTCTAGCCTGATTCTAACCATCAAGACAAGGCACGTGTACAAGCGCCTACGGTGACACACACCTGCCAGCTGTTCTACAGTTTCTGAGAGACATTTTGTCAGAATGATAAAGAACTTGATTTTAAGCCAGACCCCTTGCGTTTGAGTTCTGGCTTTCCATTTACTTGTTGGGTGACTTTGGACATGGTGTTTAAGCTCTGCTCAATATTCTCATCCCTAAAATGGACTTAATAATATTACTTACCTCATAGGATCATTCTATATATTAAATAAGTAAAATATGCATGTAATAGCACTATATAAATGTTTGTTAAATAAATTCTGTCATTTTTTGTTGTTGCTGTTGTTGCCATTGGCCCTGGTCAGATTCGAACCCACTAGCCTTAATGTATGTGGCTGGTGCCATAACCACTGTGTTATGGGTACTGAGCCAAATTTTGTCATTTAATCCATACACTGTCCCTTAAGTTACCATCATCCCTTATGTAGTTTAGGCAATAGAGGCTAAATAACGTGTCCATTGTGATACAACTTATAAGCACGAGAGCAGGAACCAAGTCCAACTCAAAGTATACAGGACTTTTCCTGAATAGAACACATGTTTGGCAATGTCTAGAGATTTTTTTTTTTTATTTGTCAAAATTAAGAGCAATTGGGCAGCTCCTGTGGCTCAGTGGGCAGGGCACCAGCCTCATATACCGAGGTTGACGGGTTCAAACCCAGCCCTGGCCAAACTGCAACCAAAAAAATAGCTGGGCACTGTAGCAGGCACCAGTAGTCCAGCTACTCGGGAGGCTGAGGCAAGGGAATAACTTAAGCCCAGGAGTTGGAAGTTTCTGTGAGCTGTGTGACACCATGGCACTCTGTACCCCATGGGTGATAAAGTGAAACTCTATCTCTACAAAAAAAAAAAATTAGGGGCAATACACTGGCACATGGTAACTGGAGGCTGGTGATGCTGCTGAACAACCTGTAATCCACAGGACGGCCCTGCAACAAAGAACTGTATGGCCCAAATGTTCACAGTGTTGCCAGATAAAATATAAGACACCAGTTAAGTGTGAATTTCAGTTAAGTAATTTTTTAAATTAAAAATATGTCCCAGATGCTTACATATATGTGTTTAATGTAATATTTGGGACATATATTATATTTAACTGTGAGTGTTGTATTTTATTTGTTAAATCTTGACTAGCTTGATCTGCCCTGCACTAAAAAAAATTCTGAATTAGTGACACATGTGATACCTCTATTTCACAGTAAGGAAGATAAGACTCAGAAAGAACGAGTTACTTGTCCTTGGTCATAGAGCTTAAAAGTAGAAAAGATTCCTGGGATATAGGAATCTTAAATTTCTTGACTAATGACCTTGTGCAACATTTTATCAGTACTTGATTTATTGACTCAGAAATTTGTGCCTGGGACATGGCTAAGATTAAAGAAAATAAGTGACAAGTAAGAGACAGAAAATTATAGAACTTATTACAAGTGGGCTTTGGAGCCATGGAATGATTCTGTGTCTATAGAGGAATTGATAGCCATCATCCCCAGTCACCTGGTACCAGAGTGAAAGAGTTCAGGTCTTACTCTTGCTTAGGCTGGTCTCAAACTCCTGAACTCAAGCAAAATCCACCTGCCTGGGCTTCTCAGAGTGTTAGGATTACAGGCATGAGCCACCATGCCTGGCCTCAGAATTTCATTTTTGAAAAGGCACGTGTATATGTATGGATGTCCAGGTGAGCAGCACGAAAGGTCTGTCCTGACTTGTGCTCGTGCCCTACTCAACAGGAAGATTCTGAGTGTTTTTAGGATTTTGTTTCTTTGTTCTTTTCTGTTCTTATAGGTGAAAAGCCATAGAGGCCATCGCTGGCAAACCTTCCTTTGTCAGATTGACTCGTTAGGGGAGATATTTGAGAGGATAATACTGGCTCACCTAATTTCTTGTGGTTTTTTTTTTTTTTTTTTTTTTTTTACTGGGCTCTATGTGGTGTATGAGAGTAATATTTAGCTAGAGAAGAAAGGAAGGAGGCTTCTCTGATCTATATTCTTTTAGGCTCTACATTAAAGACGCCTGGGGAATGAGCTGCAGGGATCCGTAAGCCAGTTGCTCAGACGGGTTTTCCTGACATTTCAAAGGGAAAAGTGAATACTGAGAAAAAGTGTAACCTTTTCTGATGTTATTTGTAGATCTTTCCTGAATGTTCAGATGTACAAATGTGACTGAAGTTAGCAATCTGCATGATAGAATGACTGTGGGTTAGTGTCCCTAAATAAGGGAAATAACAATGACTCAAATCCAACCATAACTGACTCTGATCTCCATGGACATATCTATCAGAGTAGCAGCACTGGTGGAGCTTCTGGGCCCTGCCTGGTAACTCCCCAAGACAGAATAAGAACAGTTTATATAAGTCCATCTCCGTTTCTGCTTGGCTGGGTACAATTCTGTAAGTGGTGCCTTAATGGTGGGCTTAGAAAAAACAGAAGGGATCTTAGTCCAGTAAATAGGTCATTTCTTGGGACACTTGAATAATAAAGAAGGAATATAGAAAAGGCTGTGGTTAAAAGATGATAAAATCATATATTTTTTTCTTTTTCTCTCTCTTTTTTTAAGAAAGAGTCTCACTATGTTACCCTGGGTAGAGTGTCATGGCATCACAGCTCACAACAACCTCAAACTCTTGGGCTTAATCCATTTTCTTGCCTCAGCCTCCCAAGCAATTGGGACTACAGGTGCCTGCTATAGTGCTTGGCTAATTATTTTCTATTTTTAATAGAGATGGGGTCTCACTCTTGCTCAGGTTGGTCTCAAATTCCTGACCTCAAGCAATCCACCCACCTCAGCCTTCCAAAATCCTGGGATTACAGACGTGAGCTACCACACCCTGCTAGAATCTTATTTCTTTCTTTTATTTTTATTTATTTATTTATTTTTATTGTTGGGGATTCATTGAGGGTACAAGAAACCAGGTTACACTGATCGCATTTGTTAGGTAAAGTCCCTCTTACAATCGTGTTTTGCCCTAGAATCTTATTTCTTAAGGTAGTTACTTGTTTCAATATCTTTGTGCATCTGATAGATAAGACATTAAAGAAAAAAACTATTTGTTAACTCAAAACCTGGAGACATACTTCAATACTTGCTGAATAATGTGCTAAGAGTAGACTGAAGATTAAAAAGGGAAAGGTTACAAATATAACTAAATCTTGTGATTTGTCCAAAATTATAATACAAATTTTATGTCTGAGGATGTTTAGATGGGCCTTTCTTGAAGCTTTTGCTCTCAGACACTAGACTAAGAACAGAAAATGGAGGGAGTCCCAGAAAATGGACTAAGCCTCAGAAATGAAGAGAAAGCCCAATATACCTTTTAAAAAAGTCATCTGGCCACTGTGAGGACAGTGGGATGTAGCTTGTTGAAAGTAACAGCAGAGACATGAGTTTCTCCATAGTGACCCATGTAGGAAGTTACAGCAGACAGGAGTGGACAGAAAGCAGAGGAAGGTAGGAACCGACTGAGGGATGGAGGGGACCTAGGAAGAGAAGGTAGAGGGTGAGGGAGGAGCACACTCAGGAGGACGGAGGGGATCTGGGCAGGGGTGGGTGGGGTGTGGGAGGAGCACACTCAGGAGGATGGAGGGGACCTAGGAAGAGAAGGTAGAGGGTGAGGGAGGAGCACACTCAGGAGGACGGAGGGGATCTGGG